>JAPMOR010100750.1:30372-148596 GCA_026543865.1 Argiope aurantia
AAATACAATTTAATTACAAAAGCATGCAACTAACCTAAAAATAATTTTAATCATCCGTTGATAATGGTTGTCATGTCAACAATCAGAACACAATGCGCATGCGTGAATTTTCAACGCCAGTTACGGCAACGCAAATGAGTGAATTTTTCTACGCCAGTTTGGGTAACGCTATGCAGATTAGAAATTTTTAATTTCCTTTATTCTGTGTTATTTTAATTCAAAAGTACTTCAGAATGAATCTGAAAGATGGATTCATTAACAATGTTTAATTTTAAATGCATAAAACATTAAGAAAATAAACAGAATCGTTTGAAATAATCGGCCGGAAAATATGAACCTTATCCTCATTACTGTTGGGGGAAAAAAACTGAAGCCTTACTCATTTGGCGGTGGGGAAAATGGAAGATTTTTTTGGCGGGAAAGTTAGTTTTTAATTAATAATTAAAATTCTAATTAAAAATTCAAAAAAAGGGACCCCAGGTGCACATTCCCGACCTCTAAGGTATACATGTACCAAATTTGGTAGCTGTAGGTCAAATGACCTGGCCTGTCGAGCGCCAACACACACACACACAAACACACATTGAGCTTTATTTATAAGTATGGATTAATTTTTACGAGACCTTAAAAAGGTTCAAATTGTTCTCAAGTTTATTTTTCTCTCCTGCTGAAGTTCAAACGATAGTTTAGGCGTTTTTAACGAGCAGTAAAATTCGCTCTAACAATGAAAGATGTTTTTTAAGAAATTCCTAGAAGTCAAATCGATATTAATATCTTTACTTCTATTTTATATATAATTCCCATCACCCTGTAGCCATGGTTTATTTTTAATAAGCAGTTCGTAAAATCAAAGCTTATTCGAGCTTCAATTTTTATTGGAAAACTGAATTTGAATCAAATCAGCGATTCTCTGAAGAAAGACGTATAAAATTCGATCCTATGATAATGAACTCTGAAATGTTCGGTACATCGACTTTACGTGAGCGGAAAATCTCGAAGCGATAATAAATGGCTCGTTAAAAGATCAATATATTCATAATTGATATCGATTATCATAATCGATATCAATTATGAATAGTCCGATTTCCGAAAGAATAATGGGAAAATATTAGCCAATTTGCAATTTCCTTGATCCTCGGTGTGTGTGTGAATAAATACAACATAAGATTTTCTTAATCAAGACATCAAACCATAGAAGAAATTTAAGTACCAATTATTGATATTTTCCCAATTGATAAGTAAGGGCATTTTTAAAAGATCCTCGTCTATAATGTTTCACAAGTGACATCAAGAGTAAGAATGATTTACTAATGATTTTAAAGGGCCTATATTATTCTAAGGAATATACAACTGGATTTTTGAATGATGGTTATATGTAGCATCCACGTATATGTAGCATCAATAATATGTAGCATCCACGATTAACTGGTCAACGAATGTCATTTTAGTCCAAGATTAGAAAAATTAGATGGACCATGTCATTTGGATTCGCTAAAATGCATCACAACTAGTTTTAAAAAGTGCATTGATGGAAAATTTTCATTTTTAAGAGTCACTGAACTTTTGGAGTCGAACCGAGGTATTAATTACAAACAAATAAAGTTCAATTTTTTTTTTTAAGTATTTAGGGTATATTTAGACAAAAATGTGGAGCTGTTTATGAAATTTTTAACGTCACAAAGAACTTAACGAAAATATTTTTGAAACCAGTTTCAGAGTGTACAATAAGATTAGTTGATCAATTCCAAACATTTATATCATTTAATCCGATTCACAAAGAATTATCAGGGTGACTGAGTATATATATTTTTTTTATATCAGCTGAATGCTAAATAGAATAAAGTGATTCTTAAGTGCAATTGTTATAACAAAACCAATAAAATATTTTAGTTCGCAAGCAATTTATTTTTTATTGTTATTAACTTTCTTTTTATTTTTGCTTTGTACATTAAAGGAATTTAACTAAAATTAAGCAAAAAAAAAAAAAAACTTTTTTGAAAACGCATTCCAATTGTAAACTGAATTTAAGAAATTATTTGCTGCGCATGTCAAATATCACTCTCGTTAATTCATTTGCAATATATATTTTAAAATTTGAATCTAATAAATTTAAGTATTTTATATACTATTTATAAATAAATATAGCCTGTTAAAAATATTGCGATACTTACTAAGTTTTAGTATCGAAATAACTTGGTGATTAAAAATTTTTAAAAAAATTAACTATTTCAAGAAAAGAAAGAATAAATAAAAATGGAGTTTTCCTTAGAGTTCCGGGCTCTTTTTTTAATATTAATAATTTTTAAAGAATTACAAAAGAGTTTTATGTAAAAATCAAATATTGTCATGCATGAGTTTTTAAATAAGAAAAGATTTCTCCATTTGTACTTGCCTGCTTTATGACAACAGTGAGATTTGCTCCCTGCAAATCTGAGCACATGTCGTGTCCGTCTTGTTCCTAGATAAAACAAAAATACTTAATGCTTAAAAGCTGTAATATTGATCTTTTATTTCAGCAAAAACTAGCATTTAAAAGCATTTTAAGCTTACCATAGGAGCTTAGTTAGAACTTTGCCCTCGTTTAACATATAGGAAAACCTTTAATAACACCTTTCAAATAACAGGCTTAGAATAGAATAATAATATTTGTACATAGGAAACTTGATTCGCTGAATATAATTAAGATCGATTATTCTTTTATCGATTAATAATTAATTCAAAGCATGAATTAAACAGGACATTTGAGTGCATATTCAAGAATTCCTAAGATGTAATATTGCATTTTTACCCGTATCAGGGAACAGCTGCCATCAAGCTTGCACGATATGCTTTATAGCAAACATGGC
This sequence comes from Argiope aurantia, assembly GCA_026543865.1. Taxonomy (NCBI): domain Eukaryota; kingdom Metazoa; phylum Arthropoda; class Arachnida; order Araneae; family Araneidae; genus Argiope; species Argiope aurantia. The sequence goes on from JAPMOR010100750.1 coordinate 33,219, forward strand.
GAGCCATTTATGACGTTGAAAGTTTCATCTTCTCTTAAGTATTTAATTTATGTTTACTCTTGGCATTTCATGATCTCAGTCAATATCTGATCAAACATCGTAAACTTTCATTTTCTTAGCTGATCCAAGCTACAATATATATATATGTAAATTGTAAGAAATCTGATGGTTCGAAGACTCTAGAATATTTTAATGCAGCGGGAATGCGAATAAGACATCAAAGATACATAGTTACATTTTTAGCAAAATCAAAAACAAGCATTTCTCTGGATTAATAGCTATGAAAATTTCGATTCTTAATATTATAAAATATTAATTTAAGCAGTATAATTATTTAAAAATTCAAAACAGAAAATTTTTCATAATGCATTATTATCCCATGACATATTTTGTTGCAATTATTAATGTGAAATAAAGTAGAATATTTTTTTATAAATAAATGCCCTTTACCATCTTTATAAAGCACTGACTATAAAACACTTTTTAAAGCAAGAGAAAATGATTCATAGTATTTTAAATAAATAATCTAAGTATAATCCATATATTATTATCCATTCTCAGTCCTATAGATCCCTATAGATTTATTTTCTCAAAGAAAGCATTCAGTTAAGTGTTCGATACATTTCCGAAATACTTCCGATTACATTTCGCTGTGCTAATGACAGATATGAAATCTATAGAGATAAGAATGGAGAAAATATCGAAAGTTTTCGATAAAATTTTGACATATTATTAATAAATCTCATTTTTCTTGTTTTTATAAATCTTTCTCGTTGTTTTTTATAATTTTTTTATTATCATAACTTAATAGAATTAAAATTACTGAAGTAGGTCATTTATTTTGGATGACAGAACAGGAATATGAAACGCCTTCTAAATACAAAAATAAAATCTAATAGATTTTTGAACACATTTTGAACGTGATAAACATAAATATACGTGAGTTCTTTTCTCTTTTTTTAAGTTCCCGATTTTATCGAAATTAGACACTTTTTTGTACACCTAGTATTATTTTTGAGTCCTCATTTAACTCCAGGCTGCAAGAACATGATTCTCAAGCAACGATGTGACACTTCTGTTATTATCAAGATTAATTTTAGCATATCATATGTATTTAAATTTCTAAAATATCTCATTTTTGTTGGTAAATTTCATTTTTACTTTCTCAAACTAAATTAAATAGCCCTTTAACTGCATATTTATTTTGATGATGTATTTATAGTTAACATCACAGGATGAAGAGAAATTTTCAGATTATTCGAATTCAGTGTTAAATTATAATCACTACTTATTCTTAACTATTTTTTAATTCATCTCTTATTATTTGTAGTGTTTATTAAATTTCATTTTTTTTTCTCTTTACTCATTTCTTAGTGAATAATTTATTTGTTTTTTACCTTTTTAAAATATGCCTCTCATTTTAACATAAGTTGCAGGAGAATGATTTTTTTTTGTGACTAAATTTTGTGACTTGGTTTTAATTTTTTTTTTTTTTTTAATTTGGGTAAAAAAAATTATTTACGTTCATTTTAAGAAGAACTAATATTCCACACTTGTTTCAAAATAAATAAGTAGTGTAAAATGACAACTTGATTATTCTGAAGTTTTTTCTATAAATCATAATTTAATTTTTTCCTGCAAAACGGATATTGACTAAAGAGAATTTCTTTCAATTTCTTTTATTCTGGGGAAACAAAAAAACAAAAAAATGGATATTTGTGATTACCTTTATATACAAAGTGGTCATCAAGTAATTTTCCTTGTTTGAAGGAGTCTACAGCTAGAACTAATGAACGGTATGAAAAAGGTTTTCATGTGAACATTTTGGAAGGCGTGTGAGGATAAATTCCACACCAAAAAAGGTAACAAAAGTCATTTATAAGAGAGTTCTTGGCGCAATTGGAATAGAAAATGGGTCGATAATTTCTCTGATGGAAAGTGGATGACGAATTTCTCAAGAAAAGTGGATTAGAAAAATTTTCATCCATGCGCGAGTTATATAAAATTCACTTCGAGAAATAAATGGCACACAATATAAAATAATAATAATCCTTTATCAATAATTTTAGGTCCCTAAACCCGTGTAAAATTTTCAGTGTGCTGCTTTTAAATATATTAAAGACAGCAAAGTGTCTACTTTTGAAAGTTATTATTATTATGCCTGAATTTCCCATTTTTCCATCCCATCAGAAATTCCCATGGCTTCCGCCTTTTGTGTATTAAAATTGGTTCCAACCTATTTATTAGTTTTGCCTATAGATACTTCCAAACACAGAAAGTAATTTTATGGACACCCCCTATTTTTCGATATTACAAAGATTGATGTAAGGTACTTCGTCAAAATGCGCTGCCGAACTATTTTAAATTTAATATATTTCAATATAACATTAATTGCTGTTTCATTTTTTTAATTTATTTTCTAATTTTAGGATCACGACAACATTTTTTAGGGAAAAAAAGGAAAACAAAATTTTTCATCTCGAAAATAGACTACCACAGAAAAAAAAAGAAAGAAAAAGAAACCTTTATCTAGATAGTACAATCCAGGAGAGAGCACCAGGTTAACAAACATCAGCTACGGGGCATCTGATACACTGCAGAGGCAACTGAATACATGTGTCAGTTTTTCTTTCAACACTTATAGAAAACATTTAATTCCCCGAAATGGTTACTAAATTTAATTGAACAGCAGATTTCCTTTTTTTCTAACTTCCCACTTTTTAAAAAGGTTTCATTTTTCGAGAGAAATTGATTTAAATACTTCTTTTCTTTTTAGACGACATTTTTTAAAATTATCCCAAAAAGAAGAATTTAACAGGAAAATAAATATAATTTAAGAGTTACAAAAAAATGACATTAAATAAATAATGTTTAATCATAAATAACACAAGAAAATATCGCCAGTTAATAAATACTTACTGCATTTTCTAAAAATCTCTAGTGTGCAAAATAGCAAATTTCGTTGCAAAATTACTAGATTCTATATTGATTGAAAAGATGTTTTAAGAATTACTATTAAAAGCGTTGCATATAATCTTATAGAGGAAAGATAGATTAAAATTCGCTGTCATCTATTTGTTGATTGTGAAATTATTTTAGTAATTATTTAAAAGACCACTTTCTTTATTACATTTTGCTTATGACCGTGCAGAGTTGTAATGTTGATTTTAAATAAAAGGCTTGACAGAAACTTTAGACCATTCAAATTTCACTGACGTCAAAGCATTATGCGCATTATCGAAAGCCGTTTTATTACTAGATACTTACTTCAAGTGCTACATACTTATATCCTTTTCTTTAATTTTTTTTTATGTAAATGTGATTCAAGACAACACAAATAGTCCCCTTATATAATAGTATATCGTCTTTAACAATTTTTTGATTTTTTTTGTCGTCTATTCTTTTTCTCTTTCATAAACGATGGATACAGACAGGAAATATTAAAATTTTTGAAAATTTCAACAACGATATTTTTTTAAATTTTCATATTTCAGCTTTCACTAAGTTTTTTTAAATCTACAAACACAATAATTCAAAAATGCAATGAGCTACAAGCATGAAATTTGATATGAAGTCTTCATAGTAAAATTTTCTTCTACTAAACGAAAATTTCTGCCAAATTTAGGAAAAAAATATCTGTTAGCCTGTCTATATCCATTTGAACATGATGTCTCAAAAATTCAAATATCTAGAGAGTTGAAATTTAGTATAAAAATTTTTCATTAAAATTGTAAATATGTACCAAATTTTAGATAAAATCTCTCAAATGGTTAATCGTTTATCCGTCTATGTATATGTGTGCATGTCAGCGCAATTATTCAAACACGCAACGATCAATATAAACTACATTTAATATGTGGTCTCGTCACAAATTATAAATCTTTATCAGATTTTTAAAACCAATCAAGTGGAAAGAAGGCATCCAAAGTTCATACTTGCATCCTTCATTAGCGTAAAGAGGGTTGTATTGAATTATTATACTAGAAGAATATCATGTAAAGAAGAGAAGAGAAGAGTTTTCAGATTCAATATTGGGTCTCATTTATCCGATAGTAATATTAACAAACTTTTTTTACCCGTTTCCTTCTCAGTGAAAAATTTAACTGACACATCCGATTACTTAATTTGAAAATTGTAATTTTACTCTTTATAGAAAGCAATACAAACAAAGTATACAGAAGAACTTATAAATCAATTCATTCCTGTATAGATATCCTTATATCCTTAAGAATGCCTCCATGATTAGACAATGCAGGAAATTTATATAGTTAGGAATTAATCACGCATTTCTTTTTTAATGCTATTAAATCCACTGTCTTCAGACATTGATAAAATTTGAATTATCCATTACCCATATCTTATTTATTTGAATTATCTATAATTTGTAAAACCATGTTGACTAATCATATTTTGACTAAGAAAATTGGTAAACAGTCTTTTTTCTTTAACTTAAATCGTCCATTCTGAAAGAGAAATATAGGGATACAAAAGAATCAACAAGTCTTTTTATGGGGATTGATCTCAGCCAAAAAACATCCTGCATGACATTATGATTCATGTGTTCCCTTTTTATCTGTAAAAAATTCTTTTGTATTATTACTCATTGGAATCGTTATTAAATTAACCATTAGAGTTAGGAAAGTTTAGAGAGAGGAAAGTTGACATCTTGAATCAAACGAATTCTTTCAACTCTGAATATGTTAAATACTAAAGTCCTTTATGTCTTCCCAAATTGAAATCCAATTCTATCTATTCTTTAATAAGTCTGAAATAACTTTATATTAGCTACTATGCCATGAAGGTAGTAACGCATAAAAGAAATCGAAACCTACTCTTTACCGGTAACCGTACATGTGTACTGAACACGCAGAAGTTATTTTGTTTTCGTTATGGACGTCAAAAACTTTCCGAAGTGAATTCGCGCGTGAAGGAGGCGTATACTTCCTATTAGTTCCGTTGGTTGGTCTTCTGCAGATAAATATTTCTACTTACAATAGGTCAACGAACGGTACAACTAATATTCTTGTAAAAAAAATTGTTTTAAGTGCAAAAATTTTAATCTAAAATGCTGAACTGAAGTCTATTAATTATTTGAAACTCTTCTGTTGAATAGGAAAGTGTAAAAGTAAGATAAATTTAAACATTCATTTTCTGTTGGTTAAATTTCTGAAAATTACTAAATTACCGCATTCTTTCTAAAAGTTTACTGTGGATCAATATCCTTTCGCAACAAAATGGGATTTAAAAAAATTAAAGATTGACAGTACAGAAAACTTCAGAATTAATGGAAATCGAAATAATTGTTCAATTCATTAGTTTGACTTCTGAAATGTAGCACATTTTCTGTGGTTTTTCAGTATAAGAATTGCTTCTGTACTTATACGTTTTCTTCATTCTTAAATTTTACAAGATTTAATTTCTTAATGATTGCTTAAAAAGTGTTAAAACATTATTTAATTAGTTTCTAGGCATGGTTTTAATGTTGATTTTTCAAGTATAGTTTTTTTTTTTTCAGTTTGTTATTTAGTTGATACTTAGTTTTATTTTTAACAAAATAAAACCAAAAATGAAGTTCCTAAAAGTATCTAAAACTTTCCAGTGAAAAAAATATTTTTAATCTCCATCTTTTTAAAGCAAACTTCAGTCTGTTTAAACCCGATTTCATGTTTTTCATTGAATTTGAACATAATTTTATAACTTGAATATTTTTATGATTTTGATTTTTGTACTGTATTATTTAAATACTTTTCATTTCACTTTTTTTATATTCATTTTTAAAGAAACTTGATGAATTTTTTTACGAGAAGTATGAAGATTAAAAAACTGTTTTGAATAATCGTAAATATAGATTTTAAATATTTTCTGGTTATCATTTAAAAATATTTAAATATGAATAGTTGGTAATAGAATAAAATTTACATATTACTCCATTTATATGCATTTAAATGTAGAATTAAGCAAAGAGAAAAGTTAATTATTGAAATCTGAATAATGCAGTTTTGATTCTATTTGTTAAAATTATATTAGGTTGCATAAAATTTTATATTGCAGCTCTTGTATTTTTTGTTTTAAGAACTTGAGGATTTGCCATACAATTTGAATGTTTGAAATTTTAGTTAGTGTTAAATTATAAAATGCATACATTTTAATTCTAATTTAAATACGAAATAACATTTGAAGAGTAGAATATTATTTTGGGAATAAATATCCTAGATAGTTTTAGGATTTCCATATGTTTAATACATTTGAATTTCAAGTGAATGTTAAATATATGAAAGCTAATATAGTAATTTTTATTTACTTGAAAATTATATTTGTTTTTAATAGCTTTTCTAATAATCTTATCCCTTAATTAGTTGCTATCATTTTCATTATTAAATTAATGCAATGTGATCTTGCAAATATAAATCTATTCTATAATATATTCATCCAGTTTTTACAATTCTTAATTATAATAATTAGGTCTAATGAGAGTGTAAATGAATATTTTGGAAAAAATAAATTATGTATTAAAAATAGCTAAATAATGTAAATTGCTTGTGTATCCATTTAGATATTGTGATAAATAGAGGATTATTTATTCTAAGTAGTTAAGAAAATCTTGCCTTATATTTTATTAATAATCAGAAGGTTAGATTTGATAAATCTCTATTTAGAATCACTTTATGTAAAAATATATAAAATATTCAAATTATATTTTATATACTACTGTATTATTAATGAATATACTGTAAATATTGTACCAGGAAACCATATGAATGTTAATTATTCCAGTATGAATTATATCAGCTTATAGACAGATCCCAATTCAAATAACTAATCTAAAGAGCCAAATGTGTTAAACATGATTTGTTGGTAGAAAAGCATCTGAATACAATTTGTTGAAGTTACTTATTTGTAAAAAAAAAAAAAGGAATTGTATAAAATGACATTAATATAACTGTTATTTACCTTATATAGTTTAATCTTACTATTTTTTAAATCGGTGAAATATTTTAGGGTCATTTGATGGTTATGACTTTGTATTTCATGCATGATGGATTTTATAACTTAATTTTTTATTTATAGGTACGTTTTAGTTCAATCAGCAAAATATATTTAGCAAGCACGAGATATTCTTGTTTTAAAAAAAACATTTAAGAAAACCAGATCTTTGATAACATCATTAAAGATTTGCATATATTTTTACTTGGTTGTAACAATTATATTCTGAAAGTCATATAAATGAAACATTGCATTATTATATAAACTTTCTAAAGATTAGCATTGTCTGTTGATGAATGCATTTTTAAAAATTTAACTTGTTTGGTTAATTCTGGTATTGATTGAGCCACCTTTTTAATTTTAATATTTATAAAAGCCTTTCATTATCAAGTTTCAGTCGTATAATCTTACTTATGTATGAAAGAACATCTTTACTGTTGATGACTGAAATTTATTATTGAATAACAATTTAAGCACCAGTATCAACAATATGCCAAATTATATCAACAGAAATTTCTTATATTAATCCCATTAAATGGGATGTACAAAAAGCTAATTAATACTTTTTCAATTAAACTGGACAAATAGTTTTTATTTCTATTGTCAGTCTTCTTATAAATATGAATATTTTAAAATTGAGATCAAACCATGTTAGTTTGTAAATGCCTCAGCATATAATTGAGAGATAGTTATTCATAATAAAATATTTTTTATCTGTATCTAAACCAAAACTTTTAATTCCAGTTCCTTGATATTTTTTCCCTTTAGGATAAAATAGCTAATTTTTATATATATATTTTTAACTTCACAACTGATTGAATGTGTGTGTAATATATATTGTAATATGCATGTGTAAAAATTAAATTTGCTTTATTGATACAAGAAATATTTTTATTGCCTGAGAAATAGCCAATAGCAGTTTATAAGTTACATACTTCGATTTATTATCCCCCTTCCCTTATCTTTTCATTACTTAGACTGCATTTATTAGACCATTGGTCGAATTGGATGCACTTGATTCATCTTTGTGAACAGATTTTTATGGATATCAATCACAAAAATCCAATAGAAATATGAAAATATTCTTAAAATTAAAAGCATATTTTATATAAAATTGAAATAAAACTGTATTTTCTAAAATGTACCTCTAAAATTTCCATTTCAGAAGTTTATTAAGTACTCTTTGAATTTATTTAATATTTTAGTGTTAATTTTTCTTTGATTCAAAAGGGAATTAAAGTGTTTTAGAGTATTATTACTAGAATTCATATTGGAAAATACTTTATATGAAGATTAAACTATTTTTATAAGTAATAATAGTTTAAAAAGATAGATGAAATTCAACTTTTTCCTCAAACTTGAGTATCTAAATTCTAAAGGCTTCTAAATTCTTGATACCAGTCAATGTGGTTTGTATACTTAATTTAGTGTTACTAAATCAGCAGAATTAATTCTAAAACATTAACTTATTAAGTTTATTGTAATTATTAGTCTTGTGAATATCTATGTAAAACTTGAAAATATTTGAAGAATGTAATTCTTACATTAGTTGTCACATTTTTATAAATTAATGAATAACCTAAATATTCTAATTTCTTCTATTTATTTTTGTAAAACAAGTTTTGTAAACTGTATGAAAATGTTTAATGGACTATGAAAATTTTTGTTAGTTTTTATATATTAGGTATGCAGATTGATAATAAAGTGCTTTGTATTCATTAATTTATTAGGAAAATATAAATTTATTTTTTGGTCCTTACTGAAGATGTGGCAGAAATATAGGACAAGCGTTTTCAGCAACATTTTGATTTTCATAGAAAGTTAATTATATCTTTATAAACAGCATTATTAATTCTCAACAGCAGTACTTATTTATATTCTTTCTCTCTTTGAATTAAATATAAATTTGTTTTTGTCTGGAACATACATAGGTATTTTGGAGCCAACCAATAATTACTGTTTGTAAAAAAGATTTAAAAATTATGTTATAAAAATCTTGTCTTTCTGTCCTGAATTTTGTATTCTTTATATCTTTGAATCTATTTACTACTTTATTCAAATTCTTATTGAAATACATGACCAGAATAAAATGTTAATGCTTCTGGTTGTTAGATCTTCTCTATTTCTAAACTTGTATGTAGCAGCTTATAATTCCAGAATTCAAATTGGCTTTATTTTATTATCGTGCAAGTAAATTCTTATTTAATGGCATAATTTTGTGAAAAGTTATTTTATTATGAATATTTAAAATTGGAGCTAATATTTCAGACTGGTTTCATTTTTTTTCTTTTAAAGCTTATACTGAATAATTAATAACCTTTATCTTCTCTTAAAATTTCAGTGTCTTGTTTTGAATCTTTCCAAAGTTTGCAGAAATAAGTCGAACCAATTGCATGCTGTCCTCCTGTAAATGTTTTGCAGCTAATGATTGAAAGAATAACAAACTTAACTGGAAATGTTTAAACTGAAAATAAATTTGTTTTATCAACATTTTATCTTAACTGAAATTGTAAATTTTGAGGCATATTTTCATTTTTAATGTCTGATTTTGTATAGCCATTAATTATTAATACAAATAAATCCTGCTTTATCTTTGTATGAGATTATAGCAACTAGAATTATAAATAGATAACTAACTGAAGTCTGCATTTGAAATTACTGAATAAAGATTGCAATGTGTATATGCAAAATGATTTATTAAATTTTCTAATTAAAAAATATTGTATTACTCTCTAATTATAAGAAATTTTTTATTAGCTTTTATCTGAGCTATATTTTAAATTTCCTTATATTTAAAATTAGTAAGAAACAGTTTATTTGGATTGTCAAATAAGGTCTGGTGTAATTTAGTTATCGAAATGATTTCTAATTAAAATTTTGATCTATTTATAGATGAGTAAATATCAGACTTTTGAAAATGAATCGGATCAAGAATCTCCAGCTGTGACTGTTGAAACTGAACACTTGGATGCTAGTTTAAATAAATCTTTGAAACCAGTCAACGGCTCATCAGTCCCAATAACCAAGTCAAAAACTGTTGGACAGTCTAGATTTGTAGAAAATCCTGTTGAAAACATTGGGGACTCTAATACAGCTATTGCTATCTCAGATCCTGCTGAACTTGACGAAATTACAACTGAAGTAGGGTAAGTAAAGTTTTTAAGCCATTTTTTTACTACATCTTATGTGATATAATTTGGTCTGAATTTGTGTTGTAATCATAGTAATATGGTGATAAAATATGTATTATTTGATAAGAAATCATGAAATGATATCTTTTAAAAATTTTTATATTTTTTTATACAATGTGAAAAAAATTTATTTCTGTTGAAATATACTATAGCTGTATCTGGCTTTATCACTAGGTTATATTGAATGTTGAATACAGACTTGTCATTTGTCTGTTAGAATGTAATCTTCTGCAGAAACAGCCTTAATCTCCTATTTCGTATTACCTGTAATTTTGTTAAATAGCATAGCAGGCAACATAATGACAAATGAAAATATTCCATTCATATCCTTTGAGAATTATATTCATTCTCATGCAATCTATTAATAAACTGCAATCCATTAACATATGATTTCCATATGTTATTAACTATTACTGAATTTTTATAAAATATACTAATTTGCTAAAATTAAGCTAGAAAAGTGTGAAAAAATTAAAATGGAGCAAATTTACTTGGTATCATGTATAAATACATTTATGAAATTTTTCAAAAGCTTGTAAATTTTATTTGGCAAAAAAAAAAAAACGAAATTTATTGTTTTTCTCAATTGATAATTTTCAGCATATTGGTGAACATATTTTTACTCAAAGCTAAGACTCTACCTTGATATCAGTGCATCCTTAACAATCTAAGAACAAGACATAAATGTATGTTTTTATCTATGGGGAAGGGTTATCAACTTCTAAAGGGTACCAGATATATATATATATAAATTCTATTAAAAGTTTTTTATTATGATGAGGACAGTTATTTTCCTAATTTAAATTAAATTTTATATTTTAATGTGTGATTATGTCTTAATTTTTCGTATTCATTTTATATCTGCTCTTATAACATGTTAACAACCATTTTATTTTACAATTCATACAATTTCAGGTTTATACAATTTCAGCTAAAGCAAATAGTTGAACATTTAATTTTTAGGTAAGTTTTTCCCCTTTATATAACTCAAACTTTGCTTAAAAAAACCTTTTGTTTTTATATTTAACTGATTTTTTTACAATTTTTAGAATTTTCAGTTTATTGTTGATCTTAGCTGATATCAGTATTTTGATAGCAGCTTTAGCCATATCTAATAAAACAGATGTGCAAGAAAAAGCTTTTGAAGTTACTGCTTTATGTTTTGTTTGTTACTTCTTGCTTGAAGTTTCTCTTCGTATTGCAGCAAAGGGGTATGTTTGTTTCATTTACTTTTTATTTTGTTTATTCCTTATATGTCCATATATGATTAGTTACTAAAGAATGCAATTTTCTATAAATTGACTACACATTAATGAATAACTTTTAATAGTAATTTTTTTTATTAGAATGGTTTTGTTTAAAGTTTTATCCAATTCTATTAATTTATTTGGAGGGAAAAAAGACTAGACCTTTCCCATTGCTTAAAAAAAAATTCTTAATTTGGTTCATGCATTTTCTTTAAATACAACAAATATTAAATGTTCTTATTAGCATATTTTTATCCTTTTTAATTTTTGGTTCATATTTCCAATGCTTAATTCAAAAAGATGATTAATTTTAATTAAAAATGCTGTCTAACTTTAAAGTGCTTTAAAAGTTGAACATAGGATATTTTATTTCTTTTTATTATGCTCTTCTATTAAAATAAGAAATCTTATACCAATATATCTTCAAGAAATCTTAGAAATATTAGATTCTCATATTATCGGTAAAATAAAATTAGTGTTCTCTTAATGTGCATGTACCTTTTTATGGGAGGCAAATAAAGTTAAGATTTTGTGCTATCCTATGTTGGATGACCTTGTTTGATGTTATTAGCCAGCTTAGAAAATGACTTCTTCTACTGCTTTCTTTAAAATGTGCATTGATTGTATTTTATTTTTTTCATTGATTCACACATATGTGGAGTTACTTGTGAAACTGAATGCCATATTATCCTCGTACCAACCATGCCTGCCATGATCCTCAAACCAACAAATAATTGAATGCTATCTAAGCATAAAGGCATAATTCCTTAGACATTACCTTTATTTCTGAATAAAGCAAAGCATTATTCAGAAAGTTTCTATTCTACTTTAAACTTAGAACTCTTAAAATTTAATTCTAATTGTTTTAATTTTTAAGAGTTGGCTTTAAATTTTCAAATCTGATTTTTCATGAGTTAGCTTGTACTGTGCCCCTGTTAAGAAATTCATCTAATAGGCCTTGTGTATAAAAATAAATCAAAATTATGATGAAGACTCTTGTATGTTGGCTTCATTTTCTTTCAGAAATTTCAATTATTTTTTTAGTTGTCATTGCCTTTATTTTAGAGGTTCACTATTATATCATAGAATGCAATAAAGTTTTGTTGTTCAAAAATGGCACTGTGTCATTATGTTTTAATTCCATTTTTTTTTCTGTTTATGATTCTTTTTCCTATATTCTTTTCCTTATTTATTATCACTTTGATTGAATTTTAAGTTTATATATAACTGTTTGTGGCATAAATATTATGTGAGTGTTTACCATATTTTACTATTTGCATCTTTTTCTGTATGTGATTAATAATAAAGACTGCCAATGTCATTTTTAGTTTGCAAAATGTAGTGAATTTCATCAAGGGGAAAAAAAAAGGATTAAACTTGTATAAAAATTAATCATGCTTATTGGAATGGAAATCAGTCAAAATTTACTGTACAATAACAAAAGTTAAATATTGAAGATAGTATGGTACTCAGGTAATGCTCAGGTAAAAAATTTTTAATCATTATCTCTGATCATTACTTTTAAGGCATTTTCATACTTTATAAGTTATCCTAGACCATCCAAGTTAGTTTAATAAGGCCACCAAAATTGATTTAATAGTGATCGCTTTTGATTTCGAAATTTTTCTTTGATTTTCTATATTGAAGTGCTTTATTTAATTTTGTCCTTAAAGAAATCATAATCTGTTACCAGCAGTGTAGTCCTGGGAGGTTTGAAAGTATAGGCCCTAGGTACTACTCGTAGAAGGCATTATGAGAAAAAATCAGTGCATTTATATCTCCATTAACATCAGCAAGAACAAAATTTCCTAGATGCCACTACATATTTTTAGTCTTTATGCTGTCATAAATTCACTTTTACTTAGCAAAAAGTGAATTAATGGCAGCATAAGTATATTGGATTTTGTATATTGGAACTGTTCAAGTATTTACTTATATAAAATGAATAATTTAGGTGGAGTAAATTTTTATCAATTGAATTTTTTACTAATGGTTGGTCATTTTTTCTTTTTCTTTCAGAATGAGGCAATTCTTTAATGAATGGTATAATGTGGTAGATTTAGTAGTAATAATCGTTTCTTTCATTGTTACTGTGATTTATACTTCAGTTGATCTTGAACTTGGTTATGCAAAGTAAGTAATTTGACTGCTGGTTTTGAATCTTTGTTTTGGATACAGCTTTCTATATTCATTATGAAAGCAAATTGCGTATTCCCTTATTTTTAGACTTGTTGTTGCTGGACGTTTGATACGAATAGTCACATTTATTCGATTATATACAGAAAGGAAGCACTTAGTGAAAGGTGCTCGCCAAATGGTTTCACAAAATAAAAGAAGGTATCAAAAAGATGGATTTGATTTGGATTTAACCTATGTTACAGGTATATAATTATAAAGAACTTTTTATAAAATGTCATTAAATTCTTCTGTTAAATTATAGCATCTAGATTATTTTCTGAGCTTTCATATATAACATTTATTGGATTTGAGTATCTAAAGAAATGCTTTTAAAATTATTTAACTGGTATCATTCTTTATAATAAGGAATTAAAGGACAGAATAAAGCAATTCATACTTGTTTAAAATTTGAAAGATTTGTCAATTACTGTTGGTTCATGAGAAAAAATAGATGTTATTGAAATGATACATCCAATCTTTAAAATATGATATTATAAAAATGTTTAACTGATGTTTAATAACTCATGACATAGATTTATTCTGTTTACATATTCTGTCAAGTCAGAAATACCGCTTTGTGTTCGTGAACATCTATTCGAATCTGAATGACAGAGCTTCTTGTAAATTTTATCTGCATCCCTGAAGGCATATTTTAACATTAAATGCAGTTCAGTATCGAGGAATCGTGTTTGAAATCGAAGATTTCTGTTTTTATTTAGAATAATTTTTATTTCTTAGAACCTTAAAAGTCTGATTTTAATGAATAATTGTAGTATTTTACATTAAAAAATGTTAACCATTGAGTAAAAATAGTTTACTATATCTAATAATTTTATAACATTTCTTATAATATCAAAAAATAGTGAGCTGCACTTTTCATTTTGCTGTAGAAATGAAGGGCATATCATTTCTTAAAAACAGAACAAGTATTTTGCATTTTGGCCATTGGCTTGCATATTTGAGTTGTTTGTAAATAAAAATTCAGATTTGCATTGTAAATCATTTGTTTTAAAGTATATGTATATGTAATATTTTTTGCACATAATAAATTTATACATTTTCCAGAAAGAGTCATTGCAATGTCTTTTCCTTCTCGTGGAAAAATGTCTTTATATAGAAATCCTATTCAGGTTAGTTTTTGTATGTATATGTATGTATGTTTAAATATTTAAAATATGATCTGTATTATTGATTAAGGGCACATTTCAGGAAGTTGCTCGGTTTTTGGATTTCAAGCATAAAGATCATTATAAAGTTTATAATCTGTGCAGTAAGTATAATTTGATTAGAAATTTCTCCTTTTAGAATTAATATTTTTCATGTTTTAAATATCAGTCTTACTGATTTTCATTTTTATAGGTGAGAAAACTTATGATGATACTTATTTTCATGGAAGAGTTGAAAGATTCATTATTGATGATCATAATGTACCATCTGTTGTGTAAGTATTTTGAAGATTGGAATAAATACCTTAACATGCTTTTGTTATCTGATTCAAAATGAATTTGATTTCTTTCAAATTACAAGGTTAATCTGCATCTTTATATTGTTCCTTAGGAGGATATTAATGTTGTAGACAAATATAAACATAATCGATAAATTAAAAAAAATTGTCTTTTATTTTTAATGTGTACTTTTTTAGCGTCGTAAATATCTCCTTTTAAGAAAAATAACATTCGTTTTAAAAAGAAATTCGGATATCAATAAATATTTCATTTGTTATAAATTTTTTGATTGCTAGCAATCAACTTTTTCCCAATTCTGTTTTTGCTAATTCGTTTCGATTAATATCATTAGTTTGCAATTTACAGTTGAATTTATTTTGCCATATTTTCTACTAAATGATTTCTGCTTATAATCATTTCTCCGCTGTTCCATTTTCCACATATTATATAGGTATCTTATTTCCTAATTTATGGCCTAAATATTAGTAATCCCTTTTCTTTGATCCTTGATTCTTCAATTGTCCATTTTTTTAAGGCATATGGTTATTACATTCAAGAAGAAATATTTTGCTGTATAACTATACCAATAAGTAATCATCTGTCATATTACGTTTAGAATTTAGACATAATTCTTATGAAAATTGAAGGTGTGATTATTAGGCCATGGTTCTAATTTGTACTTTTGAGATTGTCATGGAACAATTTTTCTTACAACTTTATTTTTGTTTTTTGGGATTTTTCAAATATAACTTTTATAATATTCAGAAAGTATAACTTAGTTCATTCATTAGACATAAATACTAATCAAAGGATTAAAACAAATATACATTTATTAGGATTTGGACATGGTTTGCATTTTGTTGTGAAGTGGCATGGATTTAACCTACAAGGATTTGTTTTGTTATATCAAGTATATGAAAACTCGGCTGTCGGTTGACTAGTTAAGAGTGATCTTCTACAAACGTAATGAATTTCTTAGTTTCAGTTTGATGTTTACCGAATATTTTTATTTGCTGAAAATGTTTGGAATTATTTTAATTGTTTAAAACTCAGGCCAAATCAAACCAAAACTATTGAAGATTGAATGTAAGGTTAGTAGTTTGTTAGCATTTGCAAGCTTGAATAATTTTTTGAGGCAAAAAACAAACTTTGATTGTTTCCTGAAAGGTGTCATAAGTGATTGATATAGAATATGCAAGATTTTTTAAAAATAAGTTCTCATAATCCTACTACGCTCATTAAATATCTGATGTCACCGTTATAATTAATGTTGCTATTCTCAAATTGATCATATAAAATAGTTTTAAATATGTAAGTGAAATACGGAAATTATAAATCCTGATTTGCTATCAATTTTAATTCATGTGTAATTAAAGTAAATGATTTGAATGCATATAAAAAACTACCTAATGTAAATGGCTTCTCTTTCTCTCTTAAAATCTTAAAAGTTAAATCTAGTAGTCATCAAAATGAGAAAGTGACACTCAGAGAAAGTTTTTTCATTCAGATACATGTATAAACATTATATAATGCTTTCACACAATGCAACTTCTTTAAAGTATTAAAATTATTAATTCTGTTGCATACTTCTAAACTGTGATTTCAATTTTACTTTGATATTACTAAAATTTTAGAGAATAAATAAATTATAAAGACAACTTATATTTTACTTCAGGATGCAATCATTAATTTCTCTATTTTCCTTTAATGTAAACTAATAAAACTTAATTTCAGCGATATGATCCGGTTTGTGAAAAACGTTCGGGAATGGTTTGATCAAGACAAAAGTAATGTTATTGCTGTTCATTGCAAAGGTGGCAAAGGAAGAACTGGTACAATGATATGTATATGGCTCGTTGAAGCAGGATTGTTTGGAAGTGCGGAAGTAATTCCTTTTAAATATATTTTTCACAGCTATTTTTAATTATTGATTTGGGAAAAATAGTAATTATTGTTGAGAAAAATTTTAGAATATATTTAAAAGGGAAAATATTTTTTCTGCATTATAAAATGGGTGGCATGTTAACTATTGACTTTTATGACTATTTTTCGAATTTTGTAAATTTCTTTCTATAATTCGCTAATGATAATTTTGAAATTTTTACCCAGAAAAATTTTATTCAAATTGATGGAATGGCTCTTAAATGAATGCATGATAAACATCTTCTCTTTTCAGTTAGAACTAGATCTTCTGTTTCAGCATATGTTACTGTAAATAGAATATTATCTTTAAAAAACCTTACTTTAGGTACTCTTCAAGCAAAGCACCTATAATTATAGCAAAATAAATAACTTTTAGATTTAAAACATTTATTCACATTACAAAACATCACAATTAGAGAAGTATCAATCTCCTTGCTAGATTAAAGTAAATATCTTGAAGTATTTGGTATTTTGAAAACATGTCAATGATCTTTGTAAAAATTGATTGCAGTACCAATAATGCCATAAAGAATACCATTTTATAAACTTACTGTTTGGGGAAATTTTTGCATATATGTAGAATTTTTCATTTAAACAGTATTTATGATGCTTTTCGAGCGAAGCGTAATGTAACTAATCACCTTTTTTGAAGTTTCATTATTTAACTTGAGGATAAATTCATTCTTTTTCAGGCTAGTTTAGATTATTTTGGAAATAGACGTACAGACTTATCTAAAAGCAGCAAGTTTCAAGGAGTTGAAACTCCTAGTCAGGTATGTGATATGCATGTCAGCATTTTTAATTCGATAATGATATGAAGATTGCATTTTAAAACGATTCATTCCTGCAGAATCGCTATGTAGGTTACTTTCAAGAGATAAAAGAAAAGTTTGGTGGGGTACCTCCTGAAGAAATTCCTTTGAGATTGCGACAAATAAAAATTACAGCATTAGCGGGTGAGTCCTTAAATCTTCATTTTAACTTAGGTTTAATCTTATATAAAAGCAATCTTTAAAGAATAGAATATACCATTGACTAAAATTCCGTTATCTGTAAATTTTTTCATGACTTTTCGATAACAATATCATGGTCTTTTAATACGTCTTCTTTGTCTTCGTCTTTTTTGCGAGTATAAAAGCAAATCATTCCCCTTTGACTTTGCTTAAGAATATTACCAAAAATATTACTATTAAATAATCTTGCTATTCAACTTACTATCTTTTTTTACTATTAAATAAATTATAACTCGATAGAATCTTTTTGAGACGTTTTATTATTGATTTATGTCTACTCAAAATTGAGATTTTATAGGGAATTGAGGAATGTCTAATAATGTCATTCATAATGTAAGTCTTATATTATGAATGACTTCGGAAGAAACTGCCAGAATGTCCTTTAAATAAGTCCCATATTCATGCTGTAATATATTTAAAAAATTTAACTTTATCATATACTTTTTTGAACATTTTATTTGATATTTTTTTTTCTATTTTGCTTGAAGTTTTTCAAAGTTTACTTTTTCTTAATTTCTCTGACATCTTTGGTTTTAGCTAAAAGCTGAGAAAGGCTACATTAATAATCTAAGTTTTCTGTTTTTGACTTGTGTACTAGATAAATGTTTTGTAATACTGAAAATTAACTGAATCTTATATATGCATGTTATTAATACTGACAATAATAAGTATCTGTTGTAATCCTTTGTTTCTAACATGCATTTAAACGTCAGTTTACAAATGCTTGTAGTATAGCATTTTTCCTTTTAAATTTTAGGTATTGGAAGAGGAAATGGTTCAGATTTGACTTGTGAAGTGTACAATGGACGTTCTAAAGTATTTGAGTGTGACTTTGGCATTAACAAAAATTGTCAAGTATGTTATTAATGCAAAAAAATGACATTAATTTTTCCTACATGTCATATTCTGTTTGAAAATTTTGCTATTTAGGTACTTAATTATTTAGTTTGCATGTTCTTTATCTAAAGTTCCAACAAATTTATAAACTTAATGTAAAATGTTATGGATCAATTAATAATTAAAAGGATGATTCTATTTGAATACATACTCGGAAGCAATATACGGTTTTCTAAAAGTCAGGTTATTAAATTTTTAGATCAGATAATCATGCCAATGGATTTGTCAAAACCACTCCTATAAAGTATCAAAGAGTAATATTGTAAAAGCATAAGTTTGAATTCCAAACTTTGCAACTGAGGATGTTTCGCACGAATTGCATTATTTGAAATGAATGCAATGCTAAATAGAAAGGTGCTTATTAATTTTAAACAGAATAGACTTGCATTTATTTATCAAATTTTTCTTTATAAATTTATAAGTCACCTCCCTCAGAACTATAATAAAATTTAATTTGTTTCGAATTTCGATGGGCTTCTAAATTTTCGTTTGAATGAGGAAGCTTCTGACTTTTTTGTTTTTTCTCTGTAAAGCATTTTTGAATCTTAATACTGTCATCGAGTGCAGATTTTTTCCAACTTGATGTTTAAAACTTGAAAAGTGCTATTTTTTATCATTTTAAAATTCGCTAAAAATTGATAAATGCCTTGAACTTTCCTTATTATGTACCTTTTCTGAATGATTTAGAATTTTTTTGCAGTATGATTTTATATTAATGTTGTATATTACTTTTGGTGATACTTAATAATTCTAAAACTACTGCTAAATGACACTTTTTTTTTCAGTTTTATATACAAATGCAATATGGCACTTTAGAGCTACTATCCAGCATCATTGATCTTGCTTTCCTATTCAAACATGATTATCATTCAGTGTTGTATGGGATGTGCTTTATTTGTTATATTTTTACTATTTTTTTTATTTTAATTAAAATTTTGAAATATGCGAAACTTGTTTTATTTGCATGTGAAGCTATCAAAACACCACTTTTAAGAACTTCCGTTATAAAAAGCATGTGGTGCATTTAAAAGTTTTAACATTTTTGTATTCGACTGTTACTTCAAAAATAGTCAAATTTTAATGTTGGTCAGAAGTTTCATAATCAAAAGTATATCTATATTGTATGCTGATAACTTATTAATATAATATATAAAATATTTTAGATGTTCAAGAAAAACCTTGATCTTTAACTAAATGTCTTTTTTCAATATATACCAATCGTCTACAGTGAAACTTCAGTATTAGTTTATATTAACAGAAACGAAAATTAATGCCTGACTTTTGAGGGAAAATACTAGCATGTCATTGTGTTATTAAACTGAGTAACTTTTGTGGTGAACATGAATACACATGCAAATGTTTGATTTTCTTATTGGAATGTTCTCTTAATATTTGGACTTGAAATGCTCTTTGTTTTCGCTCAGTATTGGAAATATAAAACTTATAATTTTAGAACTGGTTTTTTCAGAAGTTCCTTCAATTGTCTGCATTAAAAACAATGAATTTCGTTTAAAAATACGTATCATTCTAGATAATGTTACAAAATTATTTTATTTCAGGCTGAATATAAATCAGAAGCAGATGTTCTGGAGGTCACTGTGTTAAACTGCCCAATTCTTCATGGAGATGTTAAACTTAGATTTCAGTGTTCATCCGTAAGTTAAAAAATTAATGTGTTCACTAATGCCAATGATATATACGGAGGATTTTCAATTTTTTTTTACCTCATAAATAATCAAATATACTAACCATTATAAAAGAACAATATAATTTAAGATAAATGCATACTATATTGCGTATTTATAATCAAAGAATAGTGCATTCTAAATTTATATTCAATAATATTTACAAGTGAAATTTTAATATTGTAGTAAAATGTAAATATACTTTATATTGTTGTAAATAATGAATAATAATTTATAATACCAAATATTAAGATTTATTGTCTGCAAGAATTAATGCAACAAAAGAATGTTTCATTATAACCGATTTTGGTCTATCGAGCTTTGTATTCATTGATTTCAAATGTTTGTCAGGTTTAAATTTCAATCGTGTTCAATATTTTTAATTAATAATATTAAAAAATACAGTTTGGGAAAGTTAAGTATTGAGAGGCATGAAAAATGTGCTTTGTTGGAAAATATATTCAACATTTTTCTAAAGATGTAAAATGATCGTTGTAGAAAGTGATTATCGCCGTAAGCAGAATCAAAATTCAGGGGGCTTATAAAAAATACCTTAAACTTTTGAATAGAATATTATACGATATGTGCTCAAAACTGATGTGCAAAATAATAAATAGTTCAGCTCTCATAGTCACGCGTATAGTTATAGTTCAGGAATTTTCAAATAGCAGCAATTTTTTTTATTGAAATGCGATCCTCATATAAAAAATCTAAGAGTTGGAACGGTAATTTTAGCGCGAAAAATGATGACGCTAGGCATGAGATAAAGAAGAAAAAAAAGATACAGTAGTAAAGCGTACATTTTTTGTTTCACAAGTTATCGGCATGTCAACATTCTCATATGGTAAAACTTTGCAAGTGTTAGATGGTACATAGTAATGCAGTACTTGCATGGGAAGAGGAATCAGTTGATTCTCGCATTACATGACATGTCGAATCACACATTGTGCATTTGATGCTTACACTTCTGATTTTAAGTATCACCACAGCCAGAAACCTACTGATATGAGATGGCGTGATCTTGACGTCCAAGGGAACATGAAATAGCCGGAGATAATTATATTGTCATTATTGAGCTAATATACTCATGATAGAAGATCCAATGTATGGGACAGCACCATCTTGCATCTGTACATCAGAGAATATGTGCCTATCGAAAATCGACAATGAAGTTAACTCAGAACTATTACTCTTTATCGTACACATTCCTAGACCTTGGGCAGTAATCTCTTCAGATAATATGGACGAAGGATGAATGTGCCTTTAATTCCTAATTACTTTCGTTTTGCTTCTTGTAACGGAAGTGAAACCACAAAATCTTCGCATTTGAATATGCCCATCGTTATTCCAGTTAACATTACCATTGAAAGGGAAATGACTCATTTGTTCATAGAATACATAAAAACCAGCTATTATAAGAAATTATTATGTGATGAGGAATTCGTTTGCAAAATGCAATTGTAATAGATTATTCCCATGTTACAATGGACTGGCTGAAAAATGTGATAAATTTATTGCTGATTTTGCGAACTATAAAATTCTGCACACCAAGCACGCGTAAAACTCGGTGCATTTACAGCATGATCTTAGCTTACCTCTTGGTACATTCCTACAAAAGTTTCAACGAGAACTAAAGATCGTCTAGGACGAGATCGATCTCATGTGCAACCAGTTTCTTCAAATTTGCATATTAAATTTCGTACAGCTTGAACTGGAAATGGGTCTAGTCGTAGCAACTGTTCTCTACGGTAGCTACACAATGCCTTTCCCGGTATTCTGACCATTCAGATTAAAAAAAAGTTTTACCATTTCGCTGTGCTGTTTCACGTGAAGAGGCTTGTTGTTGAAGTAAAAAGATAAGAAAGCAAGACGCAATATTCATATCAATGCCTTTTTCTTCGCGTAAGTAGGTATAACAGCCATAATCTGTGTCTAGATCTGCCATCTTGCGCACTAAGTCTTTTTTACCGCCTCTTTTTACTAATACCAAAAATACCGTTCCAACTCCAGTGTAAGATTTTTACTATGAGGATCACGTTTCCACGGGAAAAAAAGGTGCCATTAAAAAACTTGGAATTTCTTTACTATAACCGTATTTCCGAGAGCTGAGTTATCGTTTTATCATTCAATGCTTACCGTATGATGCCTGCTGTCAATCTTATTACGTTTGCACTAATGATGCGCTCTCTAGAACGCAAATATTTTAAAAATTTCTTTTATATTTATTCTATACATTAAGTAAGAATTCCTCCTGTAACATTGAAAGTCTCTATAGGCAGTATTGTTTGTTATAAACAGCGCTTATTTGAATAACGATAAAAGAAAAATTCTGAAAGTGTTTTTATTTTCTTTTGAAACCTTCGTGAAAAATCTGCAACACCAAAAATAAGTTATATCATAATTTGAGAAATCCATACATACATTGAGGTGACAAGTCATGAGGATAAACTTTTATTTAATGTCAGACCTCCTTTTGAACCGAAAACGTTCGGCAACTCGACGTGGCATGGAGTCAACAAATTGTTGGAAATTCTTTATAGAAATATCGAGCCTTGCTACCTCTATAAATGACCATACTTGCACAAGTGTTGGCGGTGCAGAATTTTTTGTACGAACTGACCTCTCGATTATGTCCATAAATGTTCGATGGGATTCATAACGTTCGATCTATGACTAAAGTATTCGCTTGAATTGCCCAGAATCTTTTTCAAAGGAATCGCGAACAGTTGTGGTCCGGTTACATGGTGTATTGTCATCCGTAGAAATTCCATCGTTTTCCATGAATGGCTGCAAGGGGTCTCCAAGTAGTTGAACACTGCCATATCCAGTCAATGATCGGTTCAGTTGGACCAGAGGACACAGTCCATTCCATGTAAAAATAACCCACACCATTATGGAACCATCATTTCACACTTTCGTCCATGGCTTCGTGGTGTCTGTGCCACTCTCGAAACCTATCATTTCATACCAACTGAACTCCTAACTCATCTGACCAAGTCATGGTTTTCCAGTCATCTAGGATCCAATTGATATGATCACGAGCCCAAGAGAGACGCTGCAAGCGATTAATCGTGCTGTTAGTAAAAGCATTCGTGTTGGTCTTCTGCCGCGCTAGGCTATTAAAGCCAAATGTCGCCGCGCTGTTTTAATGGACACATCCATCGTATGCCCTACAATGATTCCTGCGGTTATTTCATGCTGTGTTTCTTGTCTGTAAACACTGACATTCTATGCTGGTGTCGATCATTAAGAGCATCGACCGGCCATTGCGTTGTCCATGGTGGGAGGTTATGCCTTAAATTAGGTATTCTCGGCACACTCTTGATACTGTGGATCTCTTAATGTTGAATTTCTTAACGATTTCCGAAATATAATACCCCATGCTTCTGCCTCCAACTACCATTTCGCCCATAATCAAGTCAAACCTTTTCACATGTATCATTTGAATACAAATGAAAGCCCTACCAATGCACTCACTGCCCATTTAAACATTGTGTTACACGATACTACTGCTATTTGCATGTTTTTATCGCATGACTTTGTTCATCTCAGTATATATATGTAATGATATCTCTTAATTTAAATCCTAATTAATTTTCTAACTTTTATCTTAACATGGGCTAATTTAACTTCGCTCTAAAATGTTCACTTATTTCCTGATCCAAATCCCAATTCTTTATTTAATTATCGCTAGCTAACAGATGCTTAACGAAATTTTTGGCTCTGTTTCCCACGCTATGAGCAAAGGGATAAAAATCCTTAAGCCATATGCATCTTTATCAAAAATACGTAATAACCCCTTGCCTAAATTGATACATGTAAAAGAAATTCCTATCAGAATCTCATAGTAAAATATATAAAATATGCTTACTATATATTTTAATTTTTCTGTTCAACAGAGAGGTGTTCCTAAAGGCTATGAAAATTGTCCATTCTATTTTTGGTTTCATACCAGTTTTATTGAAGACAATAGGTAAGAAATTTACTAAAGTAAACTTTTTCCAAGTATTGTTTCTTTGTTTATTTCATTATTATGTGCTTTAATGATATAAACAAAATATTCAATAACACCCTGTCTTATACAACAGTTGTTGTAATAATTGTTTAAAGTAAAAACTTGAAAAGCTATTTTCTTTCTCTCCCCCCCCCCTAGATTTCATGTGCAGCGAGACTATTTAGACAATCCTCACAAGCCGAAAACATGGAAAGTGTTTAGAGAGAAATTCTCCATTGAATTACTTTTCAATCCTCCGGATGACAAGCAAGATATTCCACTCAACTGAGATTTTCATCAAATTGTGAATGGGCATTATTCTCATGAAGTTAAATCTTGTGAATTGTCCTCTTACGCATTTTCCATAGGAAACTGTATGCTGAGCACAAAGATTGAAAAAAAAATATATATATTTTTAATACTAACAAAGGAAAGTCTAATTAAATGCAAGGTTTTATTTTCTAAAGTTATTGTTATTCATTTTAAAATTTGTTTATGCTAATACATTTTTAAAGTAGTGGATTAATATAATCAATGTGCAGCTGCAGTTTCATAATATTTTAATCTTTGAGATTAAATCATATTTCAAGAAGGCTGAATCATCTTTGTATTCTCATTTGTTATTGTTGAGAGCTAGCTATCTTACTTTATTGTTGTTCTCTCTTTAAATATATTTAAATATCCACCTGCAACTTTTATAAACCCTGTTACATTGTTGATGGCTTTTTGATAGAAATTTAACAATTTTTAATTTCAAAAACTTTATTATACAATGTTCTTTATACAATTTCTGTCCATTATATTTACTGTGTTCATTCTGTGATCTCAATGTTTTAGCTTCAAAGGTTTTGATTCACTTGTGTGATGGAGGGTTATTTATTCAACACTGGAGTTGAAAGTATGTTTGATTCTAATGGGAGCAAACTAAAATAGTTATTGATCTGCTTTTATACTTTTATATACAATACATATTTTTATACATTGATTATAGATCTATTTTCATATTGTATTTAAACCTATCATGAAACTGTTTTTATAATTCAATGTATTGTGAAATTTTTCATTTAAATGAGTTTTATGCACATTGAATATTGTACGAATTCTGAATATTATAGTTTTGTATTGAAATCTTAGCTACAGAATAGTATGGTTCTCAGCGCGATGATCTAACAATATTTGATTTCTATTTTATGTAATGTCAAAATTATTGCAATTGAATATTGTGAATACAACTGTAAATATTTTATTAAAAGTTAATGGAATACTCGAGTTTTCTTATTGTTCATTTGCATTAAACTTAAAGAAAACTGATTTTTATAGATATTTTAAGAACCCAACTAGATATTTCTTTAATTTTTGAAAAATGTATGGCAGTAATGCATGTTTTCTTTGTTTCAAATCCTAAGTATAATTTCTTGCATCTAATTTTTAAAGTACGTTCTTCTGCTTTCCTAAATAAAACGCCCCTTTTAAGTTCTCCAAAACTTTTTTGAAGAGGTCGATTAACTTGAGCTAATCACCGGAGAAAATAGCATGAAAAACAAGAATTTGTAAATATTTCTACAATCTTCGTTCAATATAGGATTATCATAAACATGTATATGTACAATCTATATAGTGAATTTAACATTTTGTAGACGTCTTCATACCCACCAACAGCTATGGAAATTAGGTGAAAATTATGGTAAACTACAAAGATATAAAGAAACGCCGAAAATACCTTTCCCCAAATTATCGCTCAGAGAATGCGGACAGTGAAAGTATTTCTTAAAAAAAATCTTGTTCTACCATGAATACAAAAGCGTTAAGTCATTCCTCATAACAAAAAGAAATATGGGAGTTGGAATGATGATAATGAGCAATGATGATGTAAGAAAAGCAAAAGTGCTAAATATATAAGTGAATTGTTGTTTTTTTTAAACAATTCACTTATATATTTAGTCCAATAAATACATTGAATAATTTTGAAAATATTTGATTAATTAAAATTCTTTGGAAATATCTATTCTTCAATAGTTTCTTGATACTACGTTATATGCAATACATCCGAAAGAAGTGCTATTCATGATTAGGTAACAAATTTTAGAGGGTATGCGTCTTTTCAAACTGAAGGGATAAAATGTGTCTAATCGAATGATTTTATGTAGCGTGTATCTTAATGACCCGTATAAGTAACATTAGCAGTACACATGCCATTACAGCAATCCTTTGAGTATATTTAAAAGTTCTCAAATGTAGCCACACTTCCCACTGAGAAATTGTTAAAACTTGTATAATCCGCGATTATATCTTCATTATCATTTATTTTGAATCTGATAAATATGATTTGGTATTAACTTTACACCATCCTGTTTAACTCCTGACAGCATATTTTTTAAAGGTCATCTGCAGAAGCTTAAATTTACAATTTAGTATCATTGCACACACGGTTTACTGCCCATCTCAAATGGGTTTAAAGACTAATCTGCTAATGGAGACAGAAAACTGAATGAATGTGTATCATTGAATGCTGGATGTTCCATGCAACTCAACTGAAATTATCTTGAGTGATTAGATAGAAATGACCATTATACAATTAAAATGGATAAACTTGACAACTTCCATATTCTCAAATTCAATATTAACTCTAGGATTTTCCTACCATACCAAGTTCTATTCTTAAAAAATGAATTTAGAAAATGACAGGGGTTTAAGGTTTCACATTTTTAATATTTGTGTTTAAGACAAGATCTATAAAGAATGCTTTTGTCCATATTGCCTTAGCTAATTTCAAGTATGAAAATTAGCATTCAAAACCCTTTGTTGCATTGTTCGATCACGCGCGTATTAGCTGTTTAAAGCAATTGCCCTCACAAGATTGAGATCTATTGGGAAGTGTTTATATGATATTTTAGTCTGTATTTTCTGTAAGCGCATCAAGGACAAATTTTCTACCTCGTTGCCTTGGCAACGATGCGGCAGATAACAGTGCAACGTTTTTTTACACAGTTGTTAAGGTGTTCCTGTAGCTTTCTGCTTTATAGTTAGTTCCTTCGTCATTTTTTCTCTATTTCGTTCTCAATTATAAATCAATTCGTTTTTCACAAAATAGTGTTGAAGCGTCTGGTCTCTGACGTCCGGAGACAATCAAAGATGATTGTCTACAATGTATACAATTAAAAGATTTATTCTCATCCAAACCGAAAAGAGATTTGTTTTTGCATCCCCAGAATGTAACTGCAGAAATGTATGGCTTTTCCAACAGAACGGTACAGCGAATTTGTGCAAAGCCTGATAAGACGGTAGCTGCTGAATCTCTGAACAACATTCCAGTTTTCGAATCGTCCAAGAAAAGAAATCCACGAACAAAGTCGACCACAGATTTGGATGATTTTGTCAGACTGTATAAGAATTTTATGACAGAAGCGAATATTCAACAGTGGAAAAATTAAGAGCTTGCTTAGTAGAAAAAATTAATTTTTCTGAAAATGCAAAATCATTATGGGCGATTTTGAAAAAATTGGGATTTTCTTACAAAAAGTGCAATGATGGGCGCAGGTTTTTAATGGAAAGAAACGATATCGGAGTTTCTCGAATGAAATTTTTGAGAAAAATGCACAAAGTTAGAAACGATTCTTTATCCAGGCCAGTGACATACCTGGATGAAACTGGAGTAAACGCTAACCATTCGCCTAAATATGTTTGGCAAAGTTCCACTTCCCAAGGAGGCTTAAAAGTACCATTGGGAAAAGGATCAAGATTGATCATTTGCCATGCTGAATCTGCTGATCTAGGCTTTATTCCATCGGCAAAACTAGTATTTCAAACAAAAAGTACAGCTGATTATCACGAGATAAACAGTGAAGTTTTCAAAAAGCGGTTTCCCGATTTACTTAGAGGATTGAAGGAACCATCTGTCATTGGCATGTATAATGTGAACTATCATTCGGCATATGCTGAAAAAATTCTCTTCACAAAGACAAAAAAAAAAAAAAAAAAAAAAGACATTGTGTCATAGCTTCTGAGCAAAAATATTCATCATAATGCTACCACAACCGGACCAGAATTATTGGGTATTGTAAAGGAGCACAAAGAAAAATATAAAGCGTATGAGCTCGATTAGGTAGCATAAGAAATGAGACATGAAGTTGTAAGACGCCCACCCTATAGAACTTATCTGGGCGCAGGTGAAATTACGAAGAAAAATGAAACTTTCAAAATTACAGATATTAGGGAATTGCCCAATGAAGCACAGTTAAACGTAACAGTGGAGGATTTGAAAAAATGTGTAGAGCACGTGGAGAAAATACAAGAGAACTTGGTCAATATTAATCAGTACATTATTACAACTAAGAGTTTTTAATAGCATTTTTGCAACCTCTTTTAGCAATAAAATGAATCCTTAGATTCAATTAATATGTATCTAATTATAATTCTGAATAAGTATGGTTCAATTTTCCTGTTCGAATGACTTTCTTCAAAAAAGTACCAATATAACAGCTGTCATCCGAATAAAAATTGTCCCCATTCAAGCTATACTTTGATAATCCCCTTCATGCAGACACTTTACTGTAGTTCACAAGTAAACTTTTATCCCAAAGCTTGAGATTCAGAGTTATATCAGCACTATCAGATGCATATTTGAACTGCACTATACTATTTTTCCTTCCCAAAAGTTACATTTCGGGGACGACTCGTAGTTTGTAATTTTTGTGTAATAGATTTAATTTATAAGAAAAAATTACCTCTTCATTCTGATATAGTTAGATTACAAAAACACTTTTTTACATGCTTTACAAAGATAGATTAGTTCCAATAGATTAAATATAATTGCATGCGAAATATTACATTTTCAAAAAATTATTCTAGATATTACAAGGAAATAAAAACTTTTTTTGAAGAAAAGTTTATTATTTTGCTACTTTTTTTGTTGCTATTAATGCAATGTGATAAATATTAGTACTGAAAAAAATTGCTTAGACGAGCCGATATCTCTTGTGCAAGCTTTCTAAGACATTAAATGTAAAATCTTTCTACAGCAACAACCAGTGTTTGCTCAAAATAAAAGCGGCCGTTCTCAAGAAATAATTTTTGGGAGACAAAATACTTAAGAAATCGAAATTCATTATTGCTTAATTTCAAAGCTTGAATCAATTTTTAAAAAAATACAATTTGTTATTTCCGAATAAGAAAAAGATCTAAGCAACTTGCTTTTCAATTTGAAAAAGTAAATTATCTGATCAATTCATCGCTTTTTTCAATGTCTGTTGAGCTAAAGATTAATGATTTGGCTTATTTAGTTTCTCCCAGAAGTGAAATTTACTCTCATTATCGATTGCAGTTTGAGCACGAAATTTGGTGTCATCTTATCGGCATATAAATTTGTTTATTCAAGTTATTTCGATAATTACACTTAAAAGTATCAGATCTGTCATGTTCTTTTTTATTTCACATATCAGTAAAAATTTTTAATGGAATAAATGAATACTAATGATAAATATAAACAAATATTTTTCATTTGTTAAATAATATATTGCAAGATATTTTGTCAAGGAAGAAACGAAATTCTTTGAATTAAGTAGATAAATTTGACAAAAGCGTGTAAGATCAAGAAAAGTTATTTTAAAATTTCAAATAAATAAGCATTGATAGGGTATTATAAATAATTTGTGATTTTAATAAGACATTAAAATTCCTAGATTCGTCTCTAGTCTTTTGGAAAATTCCCTCAAAACTACATATGCAACACTGAATTACTAATTATTTTATTTAGACAGATATTACGATTTTCCATAGTTGTAAGAATTTCGGATCATTAGAACTCAAAAAACAAATTATCGAAATTTTAAGAAAATAATGTACAAAATCTGCAAATAGCTGTTTTTAATATAAGTTTACATAATTCTAATATTTTACAGGTGAAATTTAGCGCATATTTTTATATATATGTGTCACATGTTAACTGAAATTTAATTCGATATATATAACTGAACCAGATACCTTTACACTCATATCGAAGCTTTACATGTGTTAACATAAGTAAAACAAAACTGTAAGTAACCTTATATCTTTTAAGGCTGCATATATTTATATTTCATAAAGTTAAAATAGGGCGCTTCAAAAGCAAAATCATAAAGAAAAGTCACTTACACCAATTATTCATACATCAATTTATTTCTCAGATTAAAAACAATAACTAAATGTGAAGTTGGGAGTCATTTCCCAATTAAAATGAATCATTTACATAGTAACTTAATGTGAATTAAAGCAATAAATTATACAACTGCTACCATAGCTGGATTTTTAAACAAATCTTATTTTTCCATTTAAGATATGCAAGATAATCCAAAATTTAAAAATTGTTTTGTATATTCAAAAGCAACAAATAAAGCTCCACTAGCAGGAAATGTTCTTAAAACGGTTGGACCCAATCCTTTATATAATGCTCTAAATCCTATGAAAAGAATACACACATATAAGTCTAAAACATTTAAATTCAGTATCAAGAGAATGTACAGCTGTGGAAAAAAAATGTGCCAACCAGCTTTATTCAGGTATCATCTATCTGCCAATGATAAGAAAGAAATTAACATATTCTTAAAGATTTTGTAATTAAAAATTTATAAGGAGCCTTCCTCCCTCCCTCTCTTTATTATATATATATATATATATATATATATATATATATATATATATATATGTTTAGGAACAAGAACAAACTTTAAAATTCCCAAAAGCAACACCACATTTCAGAACTACATGAAAAATTCTTCCAGGAAACCAAATTTCATTAATCAAGACTTCTCTATCCACTAAAAACTTTAAAAAAAAATTGACCTTCTATTGTAAAAATAAAATTTTGTACTTTTGTTCATATCTTAAAAAATATTATGGTTATTGACTGATTTAAACTCTTTTTATTATAAAAATAAAAAGGTATTCTATACATTTTGCACACATATTTATCATTAAAAAATATTTTTTAATTTGCAAAATTTAGAGTTCGGATATTTTGAAATGGCAACACACTTAAATTTGGACATAAATCGAAGGACAAGGCTATTTTATGGGGATTTGCAAAATTTCAGCCCATTCCTGTTAGTAGTTTTTCCGTTACATTAAGTTTTCTGTATTCTAAAACTTTGCATTTAAAAGCAATACAGAAAACATAACTGATACTCTTTTATTAAAAAATTCTATTCTTTGGAAAATTAATGCACTATTTTCATATATAAAGATCAAGAGCAGAACAAAGCTGG
Organism: Argiope aurantia; assembly: GCA_026543865.1. Lineage (NCBI taxonomy): Eukaryota > Metazoa > Arthropoda > Arachnida > Araneae > Araneidae > Argiope > Argiope aurantia. The sequence continues at coordinate 65,014 of JAPMOR010100750.1, forward strand.
GTAACTCCTTTTTGTTTTCATGACTTTAAAAAAAACACAAAAAATTAAAATTAGAATGAAAAATTATTTTAGTTAATTAAATTAATTTCACAATGAAAAGTTAAGAAAATTTAATCCCTAAAATAATGTCTTTATAAACCATCCATATTTTTTTTCTCCTAAAAAAACATAATTTAACCTGAATTTTCAGTTTTACATCATGTTGTGTGGATGTGCATATAATGGAACTAGAAAGAGTTATAATCATTATCAGCTTCGATATCAGCAAATAAAAACAGAGTTATAAAGAGAAGCGAATTCTTTCGCATATGTACAATTTTAATAAAAATATCACTACGCGAACAGATTTAGAATGTTGGATACATTTTTATTAAAAATTCTATTCCTTGGAAAATTCAAGCATTTGTGAAATTATATTTAGTCTGAAATGTTAGAAAATTATCATTGAAATAACACACCAAGAAAATTTTTAGAGGTGGCATGCCATATAAGTCGTTAGTTTTAATTTTCCAAATTGCTGCACATTACAAGCCCCAATTACAGTACTGTGCAATTTAATTGGGACAAACACAAAAAGGTACACTTTTGTTGTTTAATTAGTATAGGTCCACTTACATGCATGGTACAGCAATCTAGTAAATATGTCCTCCTGTAGCTTTGATGAGATCCTGTACATGTTTTAACAATGATTCCACTAATTTATAACTTGCTTTTTTGATGTCATCAAAAGGAAACCAAACTTTTATGATATTCTCAATCATATTTCTTAGTTTAACAGTCCGTTTCAGTCACACGTTTCTTCACAATGCTCCAGAAATTTTTGATGAGATTTACATCTGTCGAATTACCAGGCCAATCCAAAACTGTTAATACCTTTTCTTGAAAACAATTCTTTACCATCTTGGAATGATGGTTTGAAGCAAGATCTTGTTGAAAGACGCCAACACCACCAGCAAACATTTGCATCAGAGGCACAATTTTTTCTTCTAGTACTGAAATGTATTTTTTTAGAGTTCATCATCCCGTCAATTGGTACTAAGCTACAGATCCTACAGTTGTAAAATGACCCCAAAATATCTACTTCTGAGGGTGCTTAACTTTTTGATTAAGATGTTGTTCTCTGATGCGTTTCCCAGCACTTCATCTGAAAAATGTTGATTGAATTCCTTGCATTAAGAAATGTTTTGTTGCTGAATACAACCTTATTCCAGTCTTGTGCAGTCCAGGACTGATATTTCCTGGCCCAATATAAACATTTTCTCTTCATTGCAGGTCTTAACAACTGTTTTTCAGACTGGTTTCCTACCCATTCCCCTGCTTCAATAAGCCTTCGTCATATTGTTGATGAATCTGTGCTCACACCAGTAGCTAATAATTATCTCTGAAGATCTGTACTTGTTATGCAAGGGTGCATTTTACTATTTTTTACAAAAAATTTGTTTGTTTGAGGTGTTGTATTGCGTTTGCATTCACATTTACGCTTTCGTTTTGGAGAAACTGTTCCAAACTTAATTTGCTGATTAAAAATCATTGAAACACTCAATTTTCCAACTCCAGCTGCTGCAGCAATAACCCTCAATTTTATTGAAGTGTGCTGACTGAGGATACCAATTCTAGTCCTTTTCCTCGGAGTGATATATACATTTTTTAATATGCATTAGAACTAGACAATTCACACAATCAACCTCCTGCAACAATCATCAGTTGAAACACAACTGATGGTAAAATGCTCTGCATGTGATAATTACATGGTCAAACCAGTTTAGAATAGCCAAGTACACCCCCCCCCCTTTTTTTTGTAAGAAAATACAGTTGAAACCGTTTTGATGCAGAAAATTCCCTAGACATGAAGAAATTTATAAAAAAAAGGAGTTTGTCCCAATTAATTTGTACACTACAGTAAGTTCATGATAAATCAGTTTAAATAATAAGAACTATTGGGTTGTTTGGAAAGTAATTTCGTTTTTTTTTTGTGTGTGTGTGTGGAAATGAAAGATAGTTTTCGTATAATAAACAAATACTTTATTAAATTATATATTGGCCGTTCTGGTCCAACACCTTTTGCCATCTTTCTGGAAGTAACATAATTCCACGCTCATAAAATTTTTGGTCTTTGCTGCCAAAAAACTGATCGAGGTGGTTTTTGACCTCCTCATTTGAGATGAAGGTTCTACCGTCTAAAAAGTTTAGCGAACCAGTTCTGGCACTGGCGTACTGTCAACACACCTTCTCCATACACATCAGTCAATTTCTTTCTGGCTTGAACAGCATTTTTATCCTTTCTGTAGTAAAACAGTAAGATATGTCGAAAATGCTACTTATCGCTCTCCATATTTAAAAGGGCACCAACTAAAAACTACTGCGTAGAATTAATTGGAATTTTTCACACACAAGCCTTGCTATATGAGCTCTCAAAGCATATAAAAATTATACGGCTTAAATGTGAAGTTGGGTGCAAAAAAATACAATTAAATCCTCTGTCGGGAAAAAACGAAATTACTTTCCGAACAACCCAATAAATGAAGACTTATAAAGAAAAAAGTTTTGATTTCTACGTTTTTTAATGACAAAATCATTCTTTAAAGGTCACATCTTTCAATATTGTCTGTACCACAAGCCTCTAAATTTAAGAGGACAAGAGCATGGCTAATTCCTTTATATATAGAAATGATAATATCTTTGAAGATCTATTCAAAAACCAATTATTTAATAGCATCTATATTACGATAACTAACTCAGAGCAGACCATAAATTTATCAAGCATAAAAAAAATCGAAAACTACGGAATCTTGTAAAAGAAATACAGTGAGTAAAGATTACACAAATTCCCATTCAGAGTACAGGTTATGAAAAATGAAACAAATAGTTCGAACATGCTATCATGTTGAGAGGATAAAATTGGAATAGTAATTGCGTTTTAAGTGCGTATAATTTTTATCATATTTTTACAATATACAAAATCAGGTAAGAAGTACTTTTATTTGAATCGTAAACTATATTGGGGGAAAAAAGCAACTTAATACATACTACATAATAAGTTGGGATAATGCTTATCAATGGTCAAAAACTAAAACATGGAGCTTATACAAAATGGGGTTTTTCCCCTTCTTCGATCAAAAAAAAAAAAAAGATATTTAAGAAAATTAAGGATTTATTATTCAAATTTATCATCTCAACTGGCTACTCAAGTGATAATTTATTTGCGAATTTTGAAGCATTGATGAAGCAGAAATTCATCCAGCAATAGCATTAATCCTGCATTGCAGTTCTTTTATATTCTAGCGTTATATGATGATAATAAAATTTACCATAAAAGATATTAAAATCTTATTTTAAAAAGAAATAAACACAAGCAATACATTATTTCTATACCATGAGTGACAGTGAAAAGCGAAAGAGAGGTACATATCTTGAGAGTAAATATTTGGAGGCACAGTGAAAGATTTATGAATTACAGAATCAAGAGGGTTTTATTTATTTATTTGCAATTCACATTCACGGTATAGGGTAGATCTATCTTCTAACACATTTAAAAATGGATTCAAAACATTTAACAGAAAATATTCGAATCAAATAAGAGTGAATCAGAAATAAGAATAGGATTACTGTGTTTAGTTTAAAAACAATTAACACACATATATTACCTTCCTTCCTTATAAGGTCTTTTGTAACTTCTATTGTTGAATCATTCGATTTTGAAATCTGCAATCTAGATTTAATCACATCAGCAGGAAAAATTGCAACCCAAAACGAGACTCCACCAATTCCACCAGCAATTATGGTTCTCAGAAGACCTATATAAATAAAAAATGTCAATGATCATTTTATATAACCGTGTCTCATAAATACATTACATGTGCAATTAGAAGATTATATACCTATATCATCTTTTGTCTTTCCTTTAGGTGTTAGCATATTTCTTGACAACTCATATCCACCAAAGAAAAAGAAATATCCTGGCATTTCACGAAGAACAGTAACTCCAAAACCACGAAAAAAACCTAATATACCTTCAGATTTGAAAATTTCTTTCGTCAATACCCAAGGTCCACTACAGAAAAAATTCATACAGTGAGTTATAAAATTATCAACAAAATCATTTACTTTTGAAAAAGAATCAACCATCCTTAAGAAAGATTGAAGCATTTTTCCTAAAGATAAAAGGAAAATTAAAAATCTGAAAACAATTTGTTCAGAAAACAAAATATTACATCGATATATGTAACTTAAATGGGTATACTTATAGTTACTTTAAAATAGAACAATAAAATAAGTTGCTGCATATGTAATCGTCATTCAAAGTTCAAATATTTTAAATATAGTTTCAATTAAAATCAAAACGGCCTTTTAGCATTAATATTTTTCCTTATTTTTGCTTTTTTTTTTTTCCTTCTTATTTGAAAATATGACAAGAAAAGTGCTTTCATAACATTAATACCTGGCACAAAGCTATTTATTTAGCTGCTCAAAGAGTTTGGAAATCAGAGAATAATGTTTTAAAAATATGAAAAATACATATGATTAATACCAAATTACACATTTATATATGATAACATTGACAAAGAAAATATTCTTTCTGTTTCTTTCTACATAATCACTGAGTTATTTTCAACAAATTTATTGTAACTTTTTCCACCCAATCATTTTTTAAAAAATAAAATATTCAAGTCGTTCTCTTTCAAATAAAAGAAAAGAATGATGATTATATTTCATCAATTTAGTATACATTTCAATGGAAGAAGAAAAGAAGTATCCAATAATTCTCGACAAAAGAGAATTTTATAGATTCATTTAGATTTCCTATTTCAATTGCTTTGCTAATCATATAAAATAATAACCCAGAAATAATAAATTTTGATTAAAATGTGTGTTAAAATACATTTAACAATTAAAAATGTAAAGGAACTGTTAGTTACTTATTAAAATGGAAAATCTGCAATTCAAAATAATTCAATTCATCAACAAGGGAGCAATCAATTGTAGCTTAAGTATGCCTTAATTATAGTCTGTGTATTTTCTGCAGGCAGTTCAAGGTCACATTTTCTACCGTGTTACTGGTACCAGACAACCAATAACGAGATAGAAAATGTGACCTTGAACCGCCAACAGAAAATACACAGACTATAGAATACTAAAAACCAGCAAGAAACATTGTTGCACTGGATTGCCTCTTTTAGAGTAAACATAATATTTTATGCTTTCTTCCAGAGCAGATACACAAATGAAAATTTTTAAGCACTTCTTAATCAGATTTACTAGAATAAATTCCTATTGCAACAAACAGAACAAACAATTTTGCATTGCAGTATCTTTTTATACTAAGATTAAAGGGACTTTTAATGCACAGTCCACAAGAAAAATTGATTACCATTTAGATTATCAGTAAAATTTGTCAGAATTTCTTTAAAGCAGAAAAGGTTTATGAAATTCATGACCAATAAATAATGTTTTAATACATCATCTTTCAGAAAAATCAATGGTTCTATTTTTTTTAAATAAAATATGACAAAATGAATGAATTTTCGCATACATATCTGTGAATAAAAAACAACAAGCATAGAAATAAACAATGCACAATAATTTTATGTTTTTCATATAGTTGCATAATTACTTCACAAATATAAAGGAAGGTTTAAAATGACTTTAAAAAGCAAACTGAGGCAAATTAATCTTTTGAAATTGGAAATATTTAAACAAACACAAAACTAGTAATGTACTAATGACTAACAGGGCAATGTAAAACATTTCTTGACAAATTTTCCAAAGGCAAACAAATTAAGTTAAAAAATAATGCTATGTCTATCATGCCTTACTAGTTTCATGCTCAGCAAATAATTATATAATGATATATGCTACAAATTTTGAGGAAAAACATAAACACTAGTTCTAAAAATAATTCACTATCACTATTATTCAACAAGCATTTATTAAAAACAGAAGTATGTGATACATCTTGATTTCCAATACAAAAACATCACATTATATATTATATGAATATTCACCTATAACTTATTCAAGCTAAGAAATGATAATATATCTAGAACACTGAATCTGCCACTACCACAAACTACCATTAATAAAATTAAATCTCATTGTAACAAAACATACTTCTAAAAAATAAAGTCATATAAAAACAAAATGAATGTATGAAATCATAATATATTCTTTGATAATAATTCTAAAAAATATTTTATTTTATAAGTATTCAGACATCTGGATGCATTTTAACACACATTTAAATAATATACCTACAAATTTAAAACTCACAGACCATAATAGAAAAATTAATTCTTATAAGTTAGAGTAAATCCAATTAAAAATTTCTAAAACATTTTAGATCACCTCGCCTGCATGGTATCACGTAATCTAAACCATAGGACAATACTCCTCCATCAACACTGGTATGGAATATTAAAAACATTTAAAAAATCCTGTGTATTAGAAAATGTTCCAAAGGCCTACCATGAAAGATGCAAACAAAATTATTAAAAGCAATATTTCATAATTAAGCACTATTTCATATTGTTCCTCAAAAATGATCGTTGGACAATTACTCAATTTCTGTGTCACTAATAGTCATAGTTCTAGACAAAAGGAACAGATCTTCTCGAAATCTGATATGAGAATTTCCATGGCCATGAAGAAGCTAGCCTAGATGATTCTATTTCTCCTTTTGTTTCACAGACATTTTGATTCAAATCCCAAAAATATTCTAGCTTTTCCAGTTATATAATAATGTCAAGTAAAAACACTTCCTACTAAATTTTGTCATATTTTATACATAAGATTAACATCTACTTAAAAAATGATGCAATAATCTGCTTTTATTGTAAAATGATTAAAATTGCCTCCTTTTCAAAAATATGACTGGCTCAATTAAATCTATGATATCACTTTCATTTTTCATGAATATTACAAGTTTTCATTGGTTATTATTATATAAGATATTCATTAGTTAAAAAATCCTCAACAGGATATGATTTGTGCAGCCTATTAATCAGTTTAAAGCTACTTGGAAGTAGTAAAAGTAGGAATACAAAACATACACTCCCCAGAAATACACTACTGCCATTAAAACTATGGTTTAATTTATTCTTAATGGATTACTCAGCTTGCTTCTATCAAAATGAAAAATTATCCAAACCAAAATGAATATTCAAAGCTTCTCTACGAAGAATAAATGAACTTAGGTCTTTGCATCTCAAATGGAATTGTAACATAATTTCCCCCTCTATTACAGTAAACAAGTCTGAATATGAACGTTCTAATGATTGCAGAGATATTCATTGGAACTTTCAATTTTTGTGAGACAAGACTTTATTTACAGTGCATAGATTTCCATTTAGGAAAATATCTCATATAGGAAGAAATGTTCTGAAAAAATATATATATTTGATGATGTTCATACTCCCATGTGATGTCTGATTATTCCAAATAACTACATTTTAAGAAATATCTGATATGAAGTCATTCAGAAGAAATAAATTATGTGTGGAGGAGGCTTCAATCTTCTGAAACTTCAAATTTTAATAAATTGATGCTGATTTGAGTTCAGAAACTAGAACTATTCATATTTCCAGCAAAATTATTGCAATTAAACATTACTGTGTTTGTATTTAAATATTTGTCAACTCAAAAGCTATCAGTACTGAAAAATACATTGCTCAAGGCATTAATACAACTTTCCATCCGAAAAATAAAAGTAATTTTAATTCTTTCTAGAATTTCTTTCAATGCAAGATGTTCAAATTCTCAATTTTAACAATATTAAATGAGCAGCATTTAACATTTGCTCAATCTAGTTATAATCAAGGAAATCATTTTTTAACACAAATATCATATTTAAACATTCATTTTCATAAAGAAAATACTACTTTCCCCTTCACTTATGCATAATCTTGCCATTCTGTATCTCAAGCTTTAAATTAGGTGGTGATATTTAGGCAGAAAGGCATTTGTTTATCACATCGTATATGCTATTTCAGGGTGTGATTAATAAATTGCTTAATCTATATTTGCATAATTAGATCATGAATTCTCAGTGCGGAAATAAAAATATTATGAAATAAGAGAAAAAATAAAGTTTGGAAATCCTTTCAAGGGTTGCTGCAGCTCTAAACCCTAATGGACAACTGCCACCGCATGTATCATATTTCTAAAAAGAAAATAATTTCTTTTGTATTACAATTTATATGTTTATGAACAAAATTATGCTACAGGAAATAAATTAGTAGTAATATACATTTGCAAACCATATTTCCTTTCGATGGTACTTTCTACGATTCTTAAATGCTTCAAAGACATCTATGATTCCTAAGTACCTTACTAACACCTAATAAAGAAAATTGTCATTAAGACTATATCATTTTAAGTTTTAATGACAATTTTCTTGTCTTTATATAATCTTACGAAAATTGTATCAAGATTTAAAATGTATTATATTATTGTATGCATTTCTTACAAGCATTTTATTACAATTTACAGTAGTTACATTTAGAAATTCGAAACATATATCTTAGTAAAAGAGAGATAAAAATTCAATCACCTTTCAACGCATCTATAAAACATATATGTTACAAATGATTACAAGGGAGGATATAATTTAGGTATGAAACTAGGTTTTCATACAAATTTAATTCATATTCAAAAAATAAATAATTCCAACAGAGAAAATATTTTGAACCATTATGAACTTTAAAGTTAATATACATAAACTGAAATAATCAGATAAAATCTTTGGAAGATGGGACTAATATCAGTAAATGCAAAGCGTCTGATACATAAAATTCCTCAAACCAAAAAGTACTTTTGACCTACATCAAAACCAATCTCTTCTTGTTTAACAGATATGAAGGCGCTTTTCATCAGTGGACAGCTATCTTGATTTAATTATCAGATAGATACCCAGTTTCACCTGAGGAAATAAGAATACTTTAAGCACATTTTTACTAAAGAAATAATTAGTTAGAAATTGAATTTTTTGGCTTACATGTGCGGACGTTTGCCTGCTGTATCTTGGGCAGAAGTTTCTCGCATGGCTTGAAGACGACATTTAACTAATTCAGTGGGACAAAGGGAGAAAGATGAGAAAAATGCTGCAAAGAACCCAGCAGTAGCATTTTCTAAGGGATTTAAATCAAGTACGTTTTCTTTTCTGAGCAAAAATTTCACAGCATTTTGGCACACTCCATACGCACAGAACAGGACAGAGTTCTCAGCTATATTAGCAACTAAAGCAGGTACTGTACCGGCATAAAGTCCACGGATTCCTTCTTTAAAAAGAGTTTCTTTGAAACAAATTAAGCTATTTCGGTATAAATGAGGAAAAGTTTGCATTTTTACTTTTATAGTATCCAGAGGTTGCCCAACAAACACGCAAGCTGCACCACCTAAGGGGGAAAAAAGCGTATGAGAATAAACTGAAATACAAAAAAAAAAGAGCAAATATTGCATGGCACATTTTAGTTTTACATACAGTAAATCTACATGTATGAACACATATATATTTTATCCACTGAAATCATGTCATGTCTATTAATTGTAGAACGGCTACAGCTATAATCATAAAAGTGGCATTTCATGGTAATAGTAAAGCGGCTTTATACGCTCCGATGTGATCGCTTACACCAAACGACAAAATGTGGAATTAGCATTTCTATTTCGAAAATAAATACGAAAAAAAAGTCTACAAAATTATAGAGCATCATCTATTTAGTATGATAAGACATTTTGTATAAATTAATGTTTAAAAAAATGCTTAAAATTCAAATATGTTTGGTAGTTATTACCAAAATTGAAGCCACAAGTGCCGATCGTATAAAATTATCATTCACCAACTCTGGCCATTCAGCATTTAGTACGTAAATTGCATAAGATTCCTATATTACGCAAATGAGTATATAAAGTCCTACTTGCTACCCAAAAACTATTGTTCAAAGAGATAGTTGTATAATATTCAGCGCTAAAACACGAAAAAGAAACTATCTAAAAATGAGAATCGAGAGATGGTTCAAATTAGCATTGAATGTGAGTGTAAGGTAGGTAATAATGACAAAGCAGTTGTATCGTGAACACTTTGGAATTCAGAGTTCTACATGGAACACCATTTTAAATACTGTGAAACTTTTAAAGCTGCCAGCACATAACAGAAATTACTGACAGCCATTAAGAGAACGCAACTCTTCCTACGATACGATTCTGAGTGAAAGAAGCGGAAATATCAATATTCAATCTGACATCCCAGAAACGAAAGGGTCGCTATAATAATTTGTTTTTTAAGCGGTCTTTCATTAATTTTTTTCTAGTATTTTTGCAGATTTTTTTTTTATTGCTTGTACCGATTTATACGTTTTGCTATTGCATTTGAAATTTGATCTTCCATTCATCAATAGCTTTTAAAGTACTTAGCAATTTATTCAGTCTCCACTAGTTTTAAAATGAAACATATTGTTCTGTACAAAAAAAAATGTATAAAGTAATCTGGAATTAAATTTTCTTCTTTAAAGAAAAATCTAAAATGTATTCATGAAGACTTGAATTTTTTTCTTTTCCTGTTAGTAAACTGATTACTAAATACAAAACAAGATTCTAAAGCTTAACTACAGATCAAGAAATGCCTTCTCAATTTTATGAACTAAACGATGAAAACGAATGTATTTCAATTCAATGTAAGGAAAAAAGTTTATTATTTATTTTTGTTGCTGTTGTTGTTAAAGGACATTAGTATTTAGCGTATTTTAATTCTATGAAATCTCTTACCATTATATTTCATGCTATGTCATTATTTGTTTTTAAACAGGCTATGCTAGGCCAAATTATTAAACACCTGATGTAGGCAACTACCTAGAAGTTAATATCTTTGTTGCTGCATTTTCAAAATAATTTAATAAGGTATTTCTGCTTAAATTACAAGGGCTGTGTACTCGAACTTATTCAAATTAAAATCAAGTATAGTTTAAATTTCGAAAAGCTATTGGAGCAATATTTCTATTTAAACATTTTTTTTTTTTTTTTTGCAAATTTTATTATGTTTGGTATTACTATATTTAGAAATAATTCTTAATAATTAAACATAATTTAGATTAAATTAAAAACGTCGTTTTTTAAATTTTTTTGTAAAATTACTTTAAAATTTAAGCAAGATATCGAAACCAATTCTTCAAAAGCTTATAATTAAAAAATTGCTACATAAAATTAAAATTAATAAAAAAATATCGTTTTAAAAGTTGATATTTTTGATAAGTTGATAAAAAAGGAGGGAAAGACGGTTCCCGATTCTTGCATTGTCTACAAACCTCTAGAAAGGTTAATGCGGCTATATTGCATGTGATTGCTACATTGCATTCATTTAAGAAATTGGTTTTTTTTTAACATATAGCAATTTATTACTTAGATTTATTCGTCAATTTTCGATCGAGTAGCGTTCCAAAGAGGACACTTTTCACTTTTTTGATGAATGATTGAACTACATTATGAGAATTGTAAATTTGATTTTCCCAATTTTTTTAATATTTTTTTTTCATTAAATACTTCTATGTAGCTTGTAAAAATAAATAAAGCTATTGGGATGCTTTTGATATGTAGTATGTTTCTTTTTGTTGGTTGAATAACCTATATTTGCACATATTAAAATATTTTCATTTGTATCTTAAGTTGATACATGCAACTGAAATATTCACATAAAATTCTTTGTTAAATGGATTCTTTCAAATCTCAAACTAAAATTTTGTAAAAAAGAAGGTGACTGAAATTTAGTAACTTATTAATAATATGAATTAACATGAATAAACATCGTAAATTTTATCACATAAAAATACATTCAGATAGAATTTAAGTTCACTTTATTACATGCAATTTAGTTTGCAATAGTCTTTACGTATAAATTAAAAAGATCTTTATGAATTCATGTCATAGGAAGATGATTTCCGATTTTCAGTGTCATTTATGATGTCGACTATGTTCTAAATGAGTAGTTCACTTTTGAGGAGTAAATAGTTTGGAAAGTATTTTCCGATTTGCGTGAAAATGCCCATTATCCATTTCGACTGTCAAAAATCTGTTTTTGACTGGCAAAACTAGAGCTTGCCCTAGATGACTCGCGATAATTTCTGTAGTGTGCTAGGAGCACTTACAGAAATGCATAAACCACAAATCTCCAGTTGGTACACAAATTAAAAAACGTTGCGTTCTATTCGTACCATTTATAATAGCTGGTTTTTTTTATTATTATTAAGTCAATGATGTTTTGAAACTTTGTAATTCACTTTTTTGCGAATCCTATATCATTTCGAGATAAGACGTTAATTCCGAATTTAGCCGCAAGGTGACACTAAAAGAGTTTCATTACTTTACGCACAGATACTTTATTATTAGTAATTCAATCTGCGTCTCGTTTTGGAGCAACACGAGGACCAACTAGAAATGGGCAGCGTAAATTTGAATTGAAATCAGATGTTGAGGGCGATACCTGAATTGGAACGTTTCTTTCTAAATTTCCAAGCTACAGCAACGGGAAAGTGTTCAGCCCTCGTCTTCATATATAACGTACACTAGGTCCACACACTGCCTATTTTTACACAAGGAAACTCTCTGCGCTTTTGCACATGTACCAATCGGCTTTAATTTTACCAAACTAAAGATGAGATGAAAGATGGCGGATGAGACATTAATTTTTTTAGTAAGCAATAGACTGAAACATTACATAAATTCCGAATTCAAGCATATTAGCTGCTTTTTAAAATACTAAAAAACAACATAGGAAAGATTGCTAAAAAATCTCTTCTTAAGGTGCAGTTCCTACACATAACTGAAAGCGTAAGACCTTCAGCACTGCTATAAAGAAGTGTTTCAAGATGGTTTCTTATAAAGTGTCAGCTTCCTCCATTCATTTCTATAAATGTAGCAATACCGCTTCGAGATCAATCAATTCGCAGCAGCAAATTTGGGTTGCTATTATTTCCTTAACACTAAATTTACGGCATTTCACCGACACATTGAAACTACCATTGGAAAATGGCCATTTGATCATTCGTGGCAAGTTTAGTGTTAAGGGTTACGATATTGGCCATTTTAAAACCTAATTCAAATTCCGCCGTTTTGTTTAAGAGAAATGGCCATAGGAATTGTTACTTGATCATATATTCAGTTTTGGATTCCTTTACATTCAAGACACACAAACCATTTTTCATAATTAATTCTACTTAAAAAAAAATTAATATTACATATTTAAGAGGGATGACAAGAGTGTACAACTTATTAAATAAAATAATTTCGGCAATCAATGAAATAACTACTGAGCTATTAGATAACAACAGTTTTAATATTAACAATATAAATTTTCAAAAATAATATTTAGAACAGGACAATGGATTATGTTGGGATATTAGTTCAATTTAATCGAAATTAAGAACATTGAAATTTTCATACATTTTGAAAACTCTTAGGCCATCTATTTTGTGAGTTTGAAATCAATTTTATGCTTAGTATTATTTATACTTCATTATTTTTAGCTTATCATTTATTTATTCATTATGTTTAGTTGATAATTATTATTATTTATTTAATTTCATCGCTTATTTTATTACTTATTACTAATAATTTTATTAGTACTAAATTTATTTAAGTATTTTTTTTTTGTAAAACAATTACTATGAGTACCGATATGCTTTATTCGGTCATCTAATTAATCATTTGCAAGAGAAGAATTCTTTCATTGCAAAGCAATTTATGGTGTTTTTGTTTTTTTTTTTCTTTAATTTTCACTCCATTCCTGTTTTATTAATACGATTTTGTTTTAAGGCGCAAGACTATATTGTGCCAAACAGATTGTAATATCAGAACTAAGTTATATAGAATTAAAAAGTTGCGGTTTAACACGATAAAATAAAAAGCGAAGCATCGTTTAAAAACGTGTGGAAACACATACAATAATGTTTTTAAAATCTGAAACCTGAAGTCAAAAAAGGAAATCTCTAATCGCAATAAGTCATAAAAAGTCAATGAACATTCGAAAAATCAAGGAGTTAAAGCAAGTAAAAAGAAACGAAAAAATCTGAAACAAATAACAAGAAAAAAAATATTAATTGCAACTTTTTAATTTAATGTTTTTAAGTACCTGTTATGAACAGGGATATTTAATAATTCATTACAAAATGTCTTAAAATCAGTCCATCTAAATAGGATTTTTAAGTCTCTGTTTAAAAAAGTATTTTATCGATTGTAGTGAAATTATTTGTTCAAGAACAGGTGAAGTGTCATTAATAATTGCATAAGGATTATATTTCATTTTCAGAGGTAAAAAAATAGTTTATTATCTGTAATCATAGAATTCACAGCAGATGCCAATTTGCTATGATTATCAACTGTGGCTATATTCACGTTTTCCGCTGATTCAGGTGATTTACTAATCTGCATAGAGGTAAATTTAGAAACTTGAAAAGGCTCTCCAAAATAGGGAGATCATCAAAAAATTAGTTTATTTTCTGCATTTGAGTGAAGCATAGAAAGCTTCTCTCCCCACCCCCACCCCTCCTTTTAGTAATTGACAAAAAACAATTTTAAATATTGTTGTTTGGAGTTAGAAGTTTTCATTGATTATCAGGATTTTATTAATTGAGTATAAGTAGAACGATTTTATAGGACAAGCAATTTCTTTGTTTATATATATATGATTCTCCAAAAATTAAGCACATTTTCTTCCGAAACTTCAACATAATTGCTTTATTTTATAGTTACATTCTTGTGAAGGAAATTTAACCCCCCCCCATCCCTGCTCTCGATTCTTCTGAATGCACGCCACACCATCACTCTGTCAGGATGTTGTTAAATGATCTTAAAATCTGATCTTAATTTGATCTTAAAAAATGATCTTGTAAATTTTGTGTTATACCGTAATGAGGTATTCGGTCGACGCATAGTCGCTCAGTCTCTCTTGAGTAACCTGAAAGTGCTTTCATTACTAAACATCAATTTCTTCCGCTGTTCAAAATCGGGCTGGAATCTTCCGGTCCCGTAGCAAAGACCTTGCCATCAGACCACGACGCAATAGTGAAACAAAAGGGATACATATATTAGCTCCATGGAGATATAATGTTAGTGTGCTTATGATAATTTGTAAAGCGAAATACGATGACAGGACAAAAAAGTAATATAAAGCCCCAAACACCATACAAACTTGAAAAGTCATTAACCTTCCAGCTGCTTTTATCCCAAACTATCCGCGGGCTGGCAATCAAGTCCTTTTTTCTATCGCAACCCGCGTTTTTCGCAGTTCAGTGTGTTTATTTTTACGATTACAGATCGTTATTATATTATCATGTAACATACAGTATCAGTTCACTTTGTTTGAAAAATATTTGAACTTATTTGCAAACATCGCATCTAAATAGTGATTTTAAAAAATTACGCAGTCAGAGGGTTAATGGCAATTCGGAGAAGAGGCAAAGGGGGAAAAAAAAAAACATTTTATCACGGGCCATCTTATCATTGTTAAGTCACTGCAACCGAGACTCATTGTTATTTAACACATAATTAACTTCTGTAGTCATAAAATTAAAGGACAAGACTTTAGGGCACACTTTCTGCTAGATCTCTTGAAATGGAAACAAACTCGGGGGAGTACTTTATGTCCACTACGAGAACACTTCCAGACAAATGTCTATGTTTATGGCAGTCGCTAAAGAAACAGGTTACTGTAAGAAGAGTTCATTTCGCATAGGTAGAAATTCATTCAAGTTTCTTACATTGGCACGTTTAGCGCCAAACTGGCGATATTTGGTATTATTACATTTAATTTTTGAAAACAAATTCAAAAAATTTACCACGCTGAAAATCATTTAAATACTCGAAATATTGAAAATATCTGATATTCCTGTCATATGTATACCAAGAATAATGCAAGTTAAATAGAAAAACTGAATAATTATTTGTATGTCTAACGATTGCACAAGAAGATAAAAATAATTAAGAAATCTAAACAGATCATGCATGACAAAAAATTCGTCTTCATTTCATTTGTTTTAAATTTATGTAAGTAATTAATATCAAATTCTAAGGAACAAATGCGAAGTAATCTGTCTAATTTAATATAAAAACAATAGTATAATTAATCATAATTATTTTATAATTTTTATAAAAGGTTGTTTATATTCTAATATAAAGTAAAATGTTTATTGTTAAATATGCTTGAAATTTTTTGAAATTAATATTTATTATTTCTAAAGTATATACTATTTTTCGAAAAAAAACAAAAAAACAATTACCATACTATCAATTTTCAGGTTTTTAAAAAATCCAACTTTGATTTGTAACTTATTTTCAATATGCACAAGCTTTCTGCGACATAATTAATTCCGCAAAGTTTATATGTAAAAGTATTCTGAATTTTAAAATAATTCAAGTGTTCATTCAGGCGCGCACCAGAGGTCCCGGACTTAAAGGAAAACCCAAATAAATAAATCCGACATCGCTTTACATTATTCTACGAAAAAAGCTGTAAAAGTTTGTTTTAAGGTAATATTCCAGATGATCATTTAGTCATTTTCCCCGGCTTGAAAAAGAAATCTAATTATTTCAAAGAAATTTTTTTCTCACGAATTGTTATTTCAAATATTAGGATGATACAAGAGCCTTTCTTTTTAATGTATATGAGTGATCATGAGCAGCACAGCAATAAAGGATCTATAAATTCCTGCATTCATTTTATCATTTCGTGGTTGAAAATTCGTCAGCCCCAAAGTCCTTCAAGTTCCCCTTCACATTTCTCTTCAAAGCTCATCAATATCGTTTGACAATACTCATGAGTCACCGTTTTATTATCACAAACAGTGCACCTGAGTAGAAGAAATGTCGTCAAATGTTTTTAATTCTTCTAGCTCACATTAACGTGCGTCAATTTTTAGATTCTTGGAATCGTATATAAGAAAGAAAGTTATTAAAACAACAGGAAGACGAGAAAACAAGCATGAACAAATGTCTTTTTTTCTTTATGTCATTAAAAAAATGTATAATGCGCTTCCTATAATGTAATATTTTTTTTCTTCATATCAATCTATTGCTGAATAATATTTCGTAATAAATATGTAATAGAATTACTTCTTAACAATTGCATATGCTCACTGAATTCCAGAAATGAAATTAAATCGTTCTAATCTCTAAATATTTTCATAGAGTATAATAGAATCGACATTTTTAATTTCAAAGTAATTTTTCTTTCTTTTAAAGAAATAAACTCAATTTCTCATAATTATTATTTAACATTAAGAGCAAAAGCGTAAAACAATGTGTGTGTGTGTGTTTTTCTCATCTTTTTATCTTCATAATGATTATGATAGGACATAACTGAATTATACTGTAGATTTAAGAAAATTATTCAATAATTTCGATGAAAATAAAGTACTGAATTCGTAAAATATATTTCTTTTAAAAATAACGAAATTCAAAGTTCCGTGCAAGAACTTACTTTAACTTAAATCTTCAATACAGTTTCCAAATAAAGAACTAAAAATCAAAAATCAGTTTAATTTTACAATACAAATAACTGAATATAATTTGCTTAAAAAGTTTCAAGTGTTTATTGTCTTAAAAATATAATCTTGAAACGGATTTCTATATTTTCCAGTTCCATATATCGATCAATTTAAAAGGTGCTCTTATTTATATTAGAAAGTTATATAACTTTTGATTTACAACAAATATTTTATTGAATTTCAATTTATAGCATTAAATAAAATAATAAATTCCGACACTACAGTCGCATGAAAAGCTCTTTTCATAGCTTGTGAAAGAGAAAATTTCAAAGATTTTGCTGTAGCTTCTTTGGAGTAAAACTTTGCAACATTATACCCAATTTTACGTGCTTGTGATTTTTAGTCTCTTTTTTTAAATTGAAAATGCACTTTAAAGGATGTTAAAATTTAAGGGTCAAGAAATTAATTGTTAAATAATGAAATGCAATCAATATTAATTAAAGAAAAAGTCAATAAAATATTTTTTTTTTTTTTTAAGTAAGCTAAGCGAATATAAAGACACGTTCAACTGCAGCAAAAGCCAGAAGACGAATGAGCAACAGCTTTTCTTTGTCGTTTCAAATTGACGCCAAGAAAAAAAAATAACTCCCAGACTTCCATCCAATACCTCCTATTTGAAATGGATCTTCCCTACAGAAACCTGTTTCTATAATGCCTGCCGTAAACATAAACATTCGTCTGGAAGTGTTCTCGTGGTGGACACACAGTAGTAGTGGGATTCAGCAGGAGCAAAAAAGTGGCGATGAATTTTATAGGACAAACAAGTTTAGTCAGTGAAAATACTTTATTAGGGCAAGCTGTCAAGCAAGAACGATAGTATGTACATATAATAATGAGAACAAAAACAAAACAATTACTGGCAGCACGATTTTATCCAATCCTTTGGTATGTTTACCAAAAAGTACCATGATAATGTCAAAGGAATGTGTTTTTACTACTACAATACAATTTGTGGTGCAGAATGCAATTCCAAAAAGAAGGTGAAGAGAAATGATTAAAAAAGTTTCTCGACAACGAAGTAAAAAGTTCGTACGAAGTTGATAGTAAAGGAAAAAAAAAAAAAAAAGCGAGAATAGACTCACCGGAACTTTCTATATATTATCTAATAAATGTACTTGTCTTTTATTAGACATATGCCGTTGGCGAACAATAGCCACGAAAGAGCATATAAGCACCAGAACTCGAACCATAGATCGCTGGGAAGCGATGAATACACAATAAGCAGAACACCGAATATGTAGTTTGGGCGCTTCTTTTCCGATCGATTATAACTAAAATTTGATGCAGAATTACAATTGTAGTTACAAAATCACCAACAAAATTTCATATATTTAAGTCATTGTGTTTTTAAATCATTGCATTTAAATGCTTATGAAAGGCGGACGGTCAATTCCTTGACGGATTATGTTTCAAATTTGATGGGTTCTACCCTTTGTATTCAATTTTATCCATCTAGCTCTTTTCGTGCAGTAGTTATGTTAATTTAGATTCGGAGAGCCGGACAGACAGATTTCCTCTGCATGGATTTCATTCAAAATTTGATAGAAATCTACATATTTGAAGTAAAGGTCATATACCAAATTTCAGCAGTATAGCTGAAAGAACTTTTGAATTATCGCATGCGCAGACAAATAAACATAATTTCAAAAATGTGTTTGTCGGATTCAGGGCGGTTTGAAACATGAAATAAACATATTTAAAGTAAAGGTCATATACCGAATTTCAGCCGTCTAGCTGAAAGAATTTTTGAAAAATAAGCAGGCAAAACATCATGTCCGTAATGCATGCTCCACTACACTTGGTCGGCACACTTCGTAGAAAAGCTTGGAGGGCAAGTTGCAAGATGTGGGCCATACAAATTTCTGCCCAAGTATTATCACTCAACCTGCGACGAGCTTTCAATGGATTTGAGTTTGTGTTTGATGGCATAAAAGCTATCTTTAGCTAAGCTGCGTCACACTCATAGAATTAAAATATTTGTATCAATTTATAATAAAATCGAAACATGGAATGTCTATAAAATCCAAATGTCTAAAAGCGTAAAAATGCGAGTCATGAAAAAGCGCAACAATGTAAGGTATGGTACATATAAGGTAAAAAGCGTAGGTAATGTATATATACGATTATAGAAACCAAAACCTAAAAAAGTTAAAATGCGGAGTTTTGGAAAGCAACTCGTCCAAAGCTTTCGATGGGACAGTAGTGTGAGGATTTTCTGTCGATCACTAATTCAACACCTTCTCGCTTAAAGTTGTCGCCATCCAAGAATAGAACAATGGTAGGGAATTGTAGACTATTTGGTGTGACATAAAACAGTCATCGCACGGATGCTACCAAACGAAGATAAACCGTTTCGGCTAAGAATAGTACATTTTGCACTTAGATGGGTCGCAATTTTCAGCATGTAGAAATTTCCACGAGGCTTTATGCCATACTCCGAGTTCAGCTACAAATGCTTGCATACTTATAACTGGGGAATCAGTAAACTGCTGCAGCGCACGTTCTACTATTTTAGAAGTGCGTATATTGCGTTGTTGCGCTACATCATACTTTGCTATTTAGATGGATCCCATTTTCCGTAATTGCCGACCGTTCTAGGTAAACGCGGTGTGATGTGAATAATGGCTACAAGAATTGTTCTTGGAATAACCGCTGTGTTAGTCGACATCTGTGCCACTTGCTCAGCCATAAATCTAAAGCATATCAGCCTATTTTTCGATGGTATCTAATCAAGAAAACTTAGCGTTTCTCTTCAGAATAATTATAAGTCAAAGTGTGTGTGTGTGTGCGCGCGCGCGCTTCGGAGGGAAAGGGGAGAAAGCTGTATTTTAGCAATCTAGATCAATGATCAGGGAGGGGGAATGTATTCCAAAGATTTTATTATTTTAATCACTTTAGTTAGAATACAGTACGACTATCCCAGGGTTCTTCCCTCCAGCAAGGTTAGCTTTGATTGCTAAGTAGAAAAAAGTGAAAAGAAGTAAGGTATTTCTTCAGTTTTTCCTATATTATTCGAAAATAATACGTTTCATCCTAAAAATGGCATGCATAAAAATTATAAAGAACAAAAATCTATTTAAAATGAGTAACAATATTATAAACTTGGCTTCGAAAGTATGATTACTGCTGTGGTAATTTTCCAATTTTCAAAATACATCACCTTTGAAAAAACTGAACTATCAAAAAAGATGCCTAAGTAAAAATTGTAATCGCAATAATATATACTTTTATATTATAACTATTAGTACACCAATTCCAGAACACTAGTGTAGTAGAGAAGTTTGGAGAAGGCGTTTCAATTAAGAATGTGTCTTATTGAATTGTCCAAGGTTCAAACTACTGATTCATACCAAATCTGCCACAAAAGCATCCGAAACCTAATAGAAATCTTTAAAAAAATTATATATTATTATTCGGCAAACAATCTCAGTTGACAGGTCGAGAGCATCATTTTTATTCCTGTCACAAATGCCTGCTGACGAGTGTAGAACATCTTAGAGATTCTGTGACAAAAACGTTTCGATGTGCGTGTGGCACGTCTTTCCACCGCAAGTGGTTAAAGCAATAAAATATTAGCCATAAATGTTTTCTACTTTCCCGGCCATTATCCTATGCCCAAACTGCAAAGAGTTTTTGTAATCTTCCCTAACAAAAGTGAAGCACATAGCAAAATATCGGGGACTTTTTAGGTCTTATTTTAAATGACAAATATAAGGTTTCTGTGAGAGGAAAAAAATAACTTAAAATTATTCGTAAGACTTTTTTTTTTTTGTTACTAAAATTATTAAACTAGCTGCCAACCATCTGTCCTCGAACGACTTGCATGCATACCAGTGATATCTTCAGTCATCCGCAGTCTATGTTCTTATCACAGTGCATTCGTTTGGCGACAGTACTTACATCAAACACGTAAACTAAGCCAAGAAACGGCGAGATATCAGAAATCGACCAACATTACTTTCTTTCTTTTTTTAACGCCCCACCAGTCATCTATATGTTCGAGATCTTCACTGACAAAATGTGGTTTGCTACACCATATTATATAGCAATTTTTGTTCCTGATACCTACTGCCACCCCACTGAGTTATTGCCATTTCAAGGAAACGCCCTGTATACATGAATACACAGCAAATTCACACTACACTGAGAAGATAATTACATGGAATAAATCAGTAATTTTCAAAATTATTTTTTATTGCCACCGTATCTTCTCTAAAAGAAAATTTTCCAGGAAAATGCTTTAAAGCTTAAAGTGTTCGATAAAAAGACAAATTGTATTTGAGGAACTGAATGTAATTGCATAGCAGATATTTCAACAAAAAGAAAAGAACACAAATAAAAAAAAAAGTGAGCAAGTAATGAATCTTGTATGAGAAGCAGGATAACATTCGTTGTGAGTGTGTTTTCCCTTATACTATTGCAGAGTAAATGACAGATACTGATTTGTTTTCGCATGTTTTAAAAAACATAATTATGCTGTAAAAAGAATACAACTTTTGATATTTCAAAAATCATATAGAAGAAGTACTGCTTTCCATTTTAACAAATAAAAGCCATAGATATTAATGGAAAAATTCCTTAAAATTATGAGAAGCAAAAGAGCAAATTATAAATTTCAAATGTTGTAGTTAACATACTGAACACAAAATTTATGAAAATGTATAACATTTAGATTTTTTTTCCACAAAAATATTTATAATTTTGAATTTATACTGAATTTTAAGGTCCAAAATACAGACTTAATGCAGTGTGAAAAATGTGTGTTACCATCCAGTAACTAAATAAAATTATAACACATTTAGTTACTCAGAAACACATAACATTGATTATTAGCAGCTAATTGAAGATTAGCAGATTTTTATTTTCAATTGTTATTTACTAATTAATGTTTTTCATCAGGGGATCAGAAGAAATTACAAAATCTATATACTCATGTTCATAAAATTTTTAATGACATTTTACTTATTTTTCTAATAAATATTTTTAGAATTGATTATAAGGAAAAGAGGAAGGAGGAACCATCTGAATACTTCATGAGCATAGCTTCATTATTCAGTGTAACGTCAAAGCTATAAAATATTTTGACTCATTAATACTAAATATGTAATATATTTTAAAATGCTTTCATAAAAACAAATAAGAATTGGATTAATAACAAGTTTTAGTAACAATAAATGGTTGAATAATGCTTCAAAATAATTTTTAAAACATGTAATATTTAAACACTGTGTAAATCTCTGCTTCAAATTAACGATTTCTAATATTATATGTATATAAACAAAAAGTTGTGATATTTCAATCAAAAACGCCAATACAATCAAATGATTGCTAAATTTTTCTTTCCATTTATTTCCTAATTTATTAGCCATTTATTTACTTTCAAAAAATCTGAAAGCAATTCTATGATTCTGGCACAAAACGGTTTAAGAGTAATTTTTCATCAGAAAAATTGGTTTAATCATTAAGTAAACACACAGTCAGGCTCTTTAATAAGAATGCCCAATGTGAGGAAGCAAAACAAGATTCAGAAACCCCTAGCCAGATGCAAGTATATGAACTGCTCTATCAGGAGTGAACTCTTCATAGTTGCTTATTTTTTGTTTTGTAAAACTCAGTAAGTTACCTTTCACTTTGATTCTGTTTGATCATTTTAATGCATTTTAGAGCATAGCTGAGATTAAAAAATTAAATTTAATGCAAACAATTTTTTAAAATAAACTTATCAATGTACTAAAAAATAATTTTTAATTTAATAGTTGACAACTTGAGTCTAATTTATAAATCATTATTATATATATAATAAAATCTTCAAAAAATAAATTTTTATATTATTTACCAGTAGGTGCCTTTCATATGGAATCTATAATTAAAATAATTAATTAACTGATAATTAAATTCTAAAAAGATATTAAAATAACCTATGTCATCAAGGACACATAACTGCATAAAATTTAACAAAGTTAAATAGCAAAAAACAACAAACAAAATTAGATAAAATTGCATCATTACAAACATGAAACAAGTGAATAAAAAAGTGTAAAAACTAAAAATTATTTGGAAGAATTCTATTTCTAGGAGAAGAAATAGTTTTAGGATGTTCCCACTAAGGTTTATTTTAATTATATGAATTACCCATTTTGTAGCAACTCTAGGGCTATTTTGGAATGGACCTTGCAATCTTGAACATCACCAGCATCAATACCTTTTTCTCCAACACGTGCCGACCAGGCAAGGGAAACACAGGGATCTTTTTAAAAAAAATGTGTTTGCTGGACATTTTTCTATCCCTTCACGTGGAGTGTGTGAACCGCTGAAGATAGCATTTTTACAGGACTTTTGTTGAATTAATTAAATAGAAAAAGTGGAATGGGATCGGGAAATAAGAGAATATTTTAGAATGAAGTTACTATGGGATAAATTAAAATAAAAATTTTAGAATTTATTTGGATTTAAATTAAAGTTTAAAATATCAATACATACACACACACATATATATATGTAATGATATTTTAAACTATTAATTTAAACCAAATTAATTTAATTAATAATTATTTAAATTTAGCCCATAGTAATTTCATTCTCTTAGTTCCTGATCCAATAGCTTGCATAATATGAATACAAGAAAACTAATATTGGAACACAAATTATTAAACTATTGTTTTTTTAAAGAAATTTATATGAATATGATGTTTGAATTTTGGGAGTAACCTGCATCATTTGTTATTTTTAGTCTTCAATTTAGGTCAAATATAACAAAACTTCATATACTGCAAAAATCCAAAATTAGAAAGAAAAAAAAATTCTTAGATTATCATAATTGTAGATTATAATTTGTGCATTTATTGTTTTACAAGGAAATAATTTTTAAATTTGCCAGGAAAGATGATAAAAAACAGCACAGTAAACCTTTTTTTTCTATGTTTAAATCTCTTTAGCGTTATGAAAAATGGGCCTACCTATTTATTTTTATTTGCCATTTTTTAAATTATCATTCACAAATTATACACAAAATGTATAATAAAAAATGGAATTACTTACTACAATATCTATACAAAATTACTTTTATAAACAAAATAGAGAACTTTTCATAATGAAGGATATATAAAAGAAGAGTGAGAATTTTTATAAGGTAGTAAAATCAAAGGTGGAAGTGACTATTAGTGTGCCCCTCGAAGTTTGTCGCCAATATGGCAACCTAACGGCATGCTCTTCTAGCAATCCTATGCTGTTTTGTTTACTACTTTTTATAATGGTTGAGTTGTACATGAACTTCAACTATTTTATGAAAAATGTTATATTAAAAATAATAAAATATCAATTAGAGATTTTAATTTTGTTCTTTATTATAATTAAATTTTTTTACAACTAATAAGACACTGCAATTTTATTTTTAATGTGAATACGCACAGAAAATATTTATTCTTCTGCAATTTTTAATTGTCAGTATGCGCTTTAAAAAATCGTCTCAATTCTTACATTACGAAATCGTTTGCATTCTTACTTTAAAAGTCAGCTGCAATAGAATTCTTCGCAGTTCTTGCGATTCTTTTGGTGCTCTGACGATTCTCTTGATAATTTTTTTATGTCAATAATTTCAAAAATGAAGTTTAAATGAATGAGCAAAAATAAATGTTTGATAGATGGAATGGTATGAAATTTTTTGAATTTGCAGAATGGATGTAGGGTGAGTGGAATATAAATATATATATTTTATAAGTTGATGAAGTTGGGAAAAGAATGCTTGTTTGAAATTTTGTATGGAGCATGTTTTGACCTTCTTTCTCCGTTCTTTCTTTTCTTTTGATTATGTACTGTTCTTGTTATCCACTCAATTCTTATGTTCAATGTGCTAACAAAGCTACTAGGTTCCCGCTCATACTGTTAGTGAAGCTGTACGATGTTTTTTTAAGATAAAAAATTCTGCCCGGTGCCCTTTACAGATGCCGAAGAAATCGAATGCTCTAACTTTTGCTCTGCACCCAATAGACTGGCGCAGCTGGTCTGAAAAAAAAAAAAAAAAAACAATACTTATCAGTAAAAATTTATAATTATATTGCAGAAAGTGGTAACCGTAACTGTTCCACAGATGTGTTTGTTTACTTTGTCCACCATCTTTATTGGCAACTTGGTACAGCAAAGGGCATACTAAATGTCACTTTTACCAAATCAAAAATCTTATTTATGTTAAATGCAATAAAAAAGGCAAATAAATGAATTAAAAAAATTTCATACCAGCTGATCCTGCAGTTAGATCAATACCAGCATTTATATAATGCTGATAGGTTTTAATAAAATGCTTGGGAGCACTAAGAGATTCTGGAGCCACCATCTAATGTAAATGTAAATATTTCAGATAAATTATAATTATTAGTACATATAACCAAATAACAAAATGGAAAAGAAAATTTTTATAATTGTATAATTAAAGCATTATTATTATTATTATTATTTTGCTATAACAAACAAAACATGTTTGCTTCATTAACAAGATTACAAATGCAGTACACGCTAAGCAAGATAAGAATTCATGAAAAGCTAAATCTGTTCCTTCAATAGAATAAGTTAATTGCCAGGTCAGACTTTTAGTAGCCTTCGATTAACCTTATTTACAAAAGAATTTTAACATTTTTTTTGAAATATTAATTTTTAATAAAGTTTCCTTATATGAATATTATATTTTTAACTTTCATTAAACACACACACCACACAAAAGAAATTATGCAATAGAGGCTGTGCTATTACAGTAGTAATTTTTTTTAATCTAAAAGCAAATTACATTTAGAACTTATATGATTAAAAACAGCATTAAAGTGAATAAGTAATTAAATAATTTAAAAACAAAACTTATAAAACAGTTTTAATGCTTTAAAATGCTAATAGCTCAAGTAATGAAAACATGATGTATTAACACATCTAAAATAGAAAGATAGAATAAGAATAAAATACATACTAGCACAAAATGTGCAACAAAACTAACCATATTTTCATGATACTGTCCGACATTAAAAATATTAAAGATATCACACAATATCTAGTGCTAATAAAAGACATATCAAAAGCATAGAAAATTAAAAGTATCTAAGAAAGTAGAACAGATAGAAAATAGAAAATGATTGACAGTTAGAAAAGAAATTAAATAAATAGCATCATACAGAAATGATAAAGAAAGAAAATCAAAATCATAGGAAAAAATTTTATCTAAATATTGCATTAAAATTAAAAGATTATTTCCAAAGAAATTTTGTAATGTACATTTAATTATCAAAAACCCCCTAATCTCCAAATTACAGAATAGAAATGAAAATAAATGATACCATAATTTGTTGCAATAGATTATGTATAAATCTTTAAAAACATATCTCACATACTTACTAAATTTTTTTAATACATATATATGCACAGTTAACCTAGATTTTTTTGTATTTAATACACATTTATGAAATATAGAGAATTAATTGCTAAAAGGCAGAAGATAAATAGAAGGGGGGAAAAAAGGTAGCATAAAAATGATGAATACGATTGATCAATTATTTGTTATAATCAGTTTTTATAAAATTCATAAAATTTGTCTTTAAATAAATACTATTTTTAAAAATATAAAAGAACTAAAGATTAATGTTGAATGAAACGTGAAAAGGTACGTATATGTAATGAAAACAGAATGCATACATTTTCAGAAACTGTTTGCGATCTTCTTGAAATCTCACGATACGAAAAAAATAGATAAATTCAAGAACGCTTGAGAATTCGTAAAATTACATGAAAAGCAGCGACTGCGCTTTTATAGATGAGGTGACGTCTTTTAAAGTTAATACAGTTATTATGTTTTGAAGATCTCTCGCTCACCTCCTACTCAAAATTTGTAAACACATGGTTAAATGCGTGACGAAATCCGCCATCGAAAGCTGTTGCCATTAGAATGCAATTGTCATTAAGTATCCTTTAGTAATTGTGAAGGTGATATCGATCTAGAACAGCATAAAATTCTTTGTTGTTTATATAGGTAGAAGCTGAGCGAATCTGGTAAGTTAAACGCGGTATTATTATTATTATTATTGGCTAAATACTAGAGATTAATCCAAGTTTGGCGCCAAATTTTAAAACTAAAGGTGCCAATATGGCAACCCTTCTACTCCTCCAATGTATGGCAACCCTGTGAAGAGAATGGGGTGATGTCGGTGATGTAATTTTCAACTAATCAGGTATGAATTGATTTTGAATATCAACCAATTCAGTATTAGTGTAGCTTTTCGCGGGGAATTTCTAATTTCTTCTGCTCCCCAAGTCTTGTAACGTATTTTTCTCTTCGATTTCTCTTGTGGTGGCAGCTTTTCGTGGGGAATTTCAAGACTTTCTCTTCACTTAATTGACGATTGGATTTATTCTGATTTCTTCTGCTCTCCAAGTCTTGTAAAGTATTTTTTTTTCCTTACTTTCTTCGATTTTTCTTGTGGTGTAAAATGGCTGATATGAATGTGACAAATGAGGAATCCCTTAAATTGAAATTTTTTTTCGATTTAGAACGTTTGGGAGCGAAAGCGTGTGTTGAATGGTGCTAGAGATGCATAATCCACGAGTTTTTGAACAACAAATAATTTTGCTATTGTTATTTTTAAATATTTGTTCCAAATATCTGTTATTTCAATCATATAAATTATTACTTAATATTGAATATAAATTTATTAATTGTAATTAATACTTAATTTGCTTTAATTACTTACTATTACCATAATATATTACTTAATAATTTACTTTAATAGTTAATTTACTTAATTTAATACTTAAGTGACGTGGGATCGAATTAACTTATCTGTTTCAGCTTACTTCTTAAATTGGATTTTTTTTTTCAAAACTATTTATTTAATTTCTTTATTGAAGGAAACCATTTTCACAAAAATTTGAATTGAATATGTATGTCATTTCTTTAAATTTGTTACTTTAGTTTTACATTCTACCAATAGATGGCGTAAGTAGTAAACGGAATATATGCATAGTCAAGTCACAAGCAATTAAAAAGGATTTGTATGGAATAGTGCATCATCAAATGCGAATATCTGAAGGTCAAGATCACTCTCATGAAGTGGAGCGGCGACTTCACACTTTCCATTAAAGTCACGCGAGTGACTTCCGATATTCGCATATGATGATGCACTATTCCATACAGATCATTTTTAATTGCTCGTGACATGATTGACTTTGATTACATATATTCTGTTTACTGTTGGCGCCATCTATTGGTAGAATATTGAACTAAAGTAAACATTTTAAAGAAATGACATACATTTTTAATTCACCTGTTCCAGAAAATGATTCACTGAAATAAAGAAATTAAATAAATAGTTTTGAGAAAAAAAAATTAAGAAATAAGTTGAAACAGATAAATTAATTCAATCACACGTTATTTAAATTAGTAAATTAAGTATTAATTACAATTAATAAATTTTATATTTAATATTAAGTAATAATTTTTCATTAATAATATGATTGAAATAATAGATATTTGGAACACATATTTAAAAATAACAATAGCAATATTATTTGTTATTCAAAAATTTGTGGATTATGCATCTCTAGATTTCGGTACTGAAAGAATGGGTTCTTCCGGGTTCCACAGTAATGTCTGACTGCTGGAAGGCGTACGATTGTCTTTGATCCGAGGCATTTGTGCACCTGACAATTAATCATAGTCTCACATTCAAGGACCCGGATACAGGTGCCCTCACGAATTCAATCGAGGGGACTTGGGGAGCATGTAAGTGATCTTTAAAAGGAACAGGAAAGGTGAAAGACGGTATGGACGGCTATTTAACAGAATACATTTGGAGGCGGTGTCACCGCTCCGGGGATAAATTGATCACCCGGCAGTTTTTCGAATCCATCATAAAAGTGTACCCGCCTGACAAAGAAATCGAAAAAGAGTAGTAGCCGCCATACCTACGAAATTCACATCGTTAAATCGAGTAAGTTTTAAAAAATTTGTATTGTAATTTTTGTGCATTTTTTAAAATTTAACATTGTTTAAATTGCGCCATTTTTAATTATTTCTAATTCTTTTTGTATAATTCATGCCAAATTTTTCTCCTGCCAAAGCCCCATGGACGCTATAATCTTCAGGAAAAAAATCACTTGAAAATAGTCATAATATTGAGAAATACAATTCTGAAGATTATAGCGTCCGCGGGGCTTGGCGAGAAAAATTTGGCGGGAAATCGCCAAATGGTACCCGTCTCTAGAACTTCCCTTATTATTTGCATTTCAGCCTTTTTTTTTGTGATATTTCGTAAGCGCTTCCTTTTGATTTCTTGATTTCTTTTTTTATTTATTATTTGATTTTTTCTAATAGAACACATTTAATATGAGCAGAAGTCTGATTAAAATGTGCCGACTATTTGATGTCTCGGCTTCGGAACCGGAGGATTTCAGGTTCCAGACCAGATTCCACTGAAGAACCGTCGTGTAAGGGGGTCTGTTGCACGTTAAATCCGTCCTGACCAAACGTCCTCCCGCTGGTGTGGTGTGGTGTGGTGTGGAGAGGGGAGTGCCAGCTCAGGTGTCGTCCACGTCATCTGACCGCGGTTCAAAATTACAAGGTCAGTCCCAAAATAGCCCAAGTGTTGCTTCAAACGGGACGTTAATATAACTAAACTAAACTAAGCCGACTATTTGATGTTGTATTATCTAAAGACCTTATCACACAGCCAAATTCCGTCTACACTTTCATGAACAAACGCGCACGGAAAAATGTGTGTAATGACGTCACGTGGGGATTTGCTGTATGGTAAACCTAAAACACAGGTGCATTTTGTGGCTAATTTATCGCTCTTTATTCGCTTTTTTTTGTTTGATGAATATCTATAGTTTACTCATTTCGTTAGTGGGATTCCTGTTCATACATTCCGTACATTATATCCTGGGATATATTGCTGTTCCATCAATTTTGTTAATTTTTCTGTAATAATAACAGGTTTACGTACAAAAAAAATCTAATAATTGCATAATGTATCTGAAATCTTCGTGTAACATTTTTCTTTAATAATGAATATTCAGTGGATTCCAAATAGCCGGCTTTTCATGAATAAAGTCTATCAAAACCCATTTTTTATCACACGACCATACAACATTTTTTTAACGTTTTTTAAGGAGTGATTCGGAAGTGTGTTTACAAATTAGTTTCATGTTGGCATCAATCGCTCCATTCTTGGCAACTACGTCACTGCCAAAGCCATGCACGATTGGTTGAATTTCGTTTGCAAACAATCTTTCCGTCACTATCGTCTACACTTTCAAGCCGGTAGAAAACAGTCCACGATGACGAAAATCTTGCTTGACCGGTTGCCTGTGGGTATAAAAGGGAAAATGTCCACGAAAGTATAGACAGTATTTGCCCGTGTGATAGGGCCTTAATACTGCGTTTCATTTTAATCACAGTGCATCAAATTGGTACTCGAATTCATATAAAACATTCTTTAATAGTTCAAATATTTCAAGCAATTTTTCCGAACTTTTGAAAAATTCGCAGAATTATATAATATTGCATCATTGTTTTTTTGAATATCTCGAGTCGTTTAGATTATCATTTGAACCATAGACGTTGTAGATAATCAGACTCTGATATTTCAGGTGATAGTGATATATATCAAATCTTTCATTGTGAGCTAAGGAATTTTGGTATTGAACTATTTAGACCCAACTTTTGCTTGATTAAAATTTTACATCCCATGCAAAAATGGCTCTTTCTACGATAATTCATGTGAAAGTAGGTTTTATTTACCAAATAGGGAATGAAGTCTGGTCTCTGGCACATATATGTCCATTAGGATTGAAAGAATTAAGTTGGGATTTTAAGCTTGAAATCAATGGTTTCAAGTGCAAAGCAGAGAAATGGAATAATGCTCAAAAGAGTATATTAAAATGAATCAAATTTCATTATTGAAAAATTTTCTCCTAGGTAAATTTGTTTTATAAGTCATACAAAAAAGTTTCCTCTCTATGTGTACTATATTTAAGAAAATTTATAACCATTTGCTTTGTTGATTTAATGTAAATTTAAAATGATTACTATGAAATTTTTCAAATGGGATCACGATTAAGGTATGTTCATAATTAATAATTTAATATTCATAATTAATGCTCATCGCTAATATACATCGCTTTAAAATAGTTCCAATCCATTCAAACATTGAAGAGATAAAGTTCTTTGTTTATACGATGCAAAGTTTCAATTATATGACATTCTTGTTTTTATAGAAGACTGAATGCAGAAATCACTTTTGAAGATTCTATGGGCTGCAATATCTATATCACGACTCTGGAAACTTCCACATTCATAGAAAAAAAATGTTTGGAGCTTATTTAAAAGATGATGTAGAAAAATATGAAGTTATTCTACTTTCATTTTAAAACACAATGAACTCTATTGAAAAACTTTGTTTAAAAAAACACTGGATAAAAAACGTTCGATGAATTTAATTCGAATCATAATGCTGCACTTAATACTCATAAACATCAACACGTCAGTCTTCGTTCAAAGTTTCTGAATCAAATGCCTACCTGCACAGGAAGAAATGGATAATCAATACTCAAAAGATATAATAAAGGTTTCCCGCTTTTGAGATAAAAATTTCATTTTAAAATTTAACTATTGCTTTCAATATTATCTGATAATATTGTTACGAAATTTCTTTTACCGGGGTTCGTTTGGATAGTGGAAGTTATATGGTGTGGAGAACGCTCAACCAGCAGGCAGAAGTAGAATAAAAACAACGACGTTTATTTACACGAAGACACACAGGACAGCACAAAAGCGTCAACTATATACAGCACAGAAGACGATTATCTTCACCCGAG
Source organism: Argiope aurantia (assembly GCA_026543865.1). Classification (NCBI taxonomy): domain Eukaryota; kingdom Metazoa; phylum Arthropoda; class Arachnida; order Araneae; family Araneidae; genus Argiope; species Argiope aurantia. Next base: position 97,386 of record JAPMOR010100750.1, read on the forward strand.
ACGTGTAGCATACAACCAGAATCTACTGCAGACAGTAGCGCACAGCTCAGTTCAGCACGAGCTTGACTCAGTCGCTTCTACTTCTCCGACTCTGGCTCGGATTACTGACTTCGCTCCGTCGATTCCGCTTACTCTTCTTCGACCACTCCGTCCACTCTGATTACTGGCTTTTCCGCTCCGTCTTCGGACTACTGGCTTCGTCCTCCCAACTCGGACTTGACTCTCTGGCAGCCGCAGCCCCTTTTATAGGTCTCAGGAGGCGGGGCTAGAAGCCTCTCAACCAATCAGGAACGTTCGAGGCGTATCTCGGTCCCTACTGGACGGATCGGGAAAATTCTCGAAGTTTCGGGTATTATCTATTTTGGCGCCAAAGTCGCCAAGTTTGTCGCCAAGCTCTGGGACCTCCGACGTGCTAGTCCCATTCAGATGACTGTAAAACTTTCTTTCCAATGATGGAACCAACTATGCTGGGAAGCCGAATTGCAGGTTTGTAACAATATATTAGTACTAACTTGACAGTTATTACTTTTAATTAAAATTATATTCGCAGCATCAAATAATATGTAATAATCAAATATGGTTACTAAAATTGCGATTATACATTTTTTTCGTATATGCATCATTTTACGGCTATCTCTTGAAAGACATATAAACAGTGCTTCACTATATTTTTATCTTTTTGTCAATTAGAAAATTTTGATATTTTAGGATTTTTCATAAAATAATGCGATAAACTAATAGTGGTACGTAATACAACAATTTTCCTTATAAACCCGCTTTAAATGGTTTAAATTTTTGATTATTCACAGTGCACTCAAGTACTTCTTAGTGTTTCAGTTCGGAAACTTCAGTGAACTTAATTCCTTTTATAACAACAGGCAGCTGAGTTCAAAAATTGATTATTTGATTCCTTATCCCAAGTACTTAACAATATTAAGGATGCGAAAAAAAAGTGATAGTAAAAATGTTAATTATCTGACAATTTTCAAGCGATTCGAAATGAATAGCACTTAGTATTGTCAAGAATTATTATCTAATAAAAATTCCTTATAACAATTGCATATGAGTGCAGTGAAAATTGGGGCTATAAGTGACTTTTTGGTATAAATAAATTGTAATAAAATAAAATACAATAAAAATGTTAAAGAAGGAAACAGGTGTATTTATCCCTTTCCCCCTTTTTTTTAATTTGAAATTTTTTTATTAAAAACATATATTCAAAGTTAGTTGCTTCTGCTATTCATTGTTGATTGGATAGCATACTTTTGTATGTAAAGAAATGCAGTTGTTTTGAGGACTGAACGGTTTGAAAAATTGAGAAAACCTATCAAATAACATTTAATACTGTTGAATATTTTTTATAGCTTTCTTGATGTTCTTATCTTTCTCTTCCCCTCTTGAAACCCTTTTGTCAAATTGAAATTTATTTGTGTAATTTAGAGTTAAAAATATCCTTATTCCTTCAATATTATTTTACTGAGTCATTTCGTTTCTAGGATATTAAGTACAACGATCGACAAATAAAATAATTCTATTTTGATCAATCCCAGATTTTATGTGAAATGCTTTCAGGCATTTTATAAATAAAGGGATTTTCAACAATGTATTTCAGTTTGGTTCAAATGTTCTCAAAAGAACAATGCCTTGAAAGCAACTTGATGTTTACTTTTTACTAATTTTACCAATTATCAAAGATTTTATTATTATTAAAAATCATATAAACATTGATTCTTGCAATTCTACGACCATCGTCATTTTGGAAATTTTTACATTTTTCCAACGATATTTTTTTCATAATACTTCGTCTTTGATTTGGTGTAAATTTGTGCTAAATTGTGAATAAAATTAATTAGGGTAATTCATATATCCTAGCAGTTCTACTTTTCGAAATAGCTTCTTTCTTATATTCAATCCAAATTTACAATTTTGTTTTAATTTTGAAGCCTTTTTTCTTTCCATAATAGTAATATAATACTGGCAAATACCGATTCCCTCAATTATAGCATTATAGCTAATTCATTTTCATAGTTAATACAAATAGGCAGAGCCGGATCAAGACTTATAAACAGAGGCGGCGTTAACATGGGGGCAAATGACCCCCTGTCGACAATCGCTCGCCCCCCCCCCATCGGCGAGATAATGAGAGTTTCGTCAACAAAAATTTTCTTCACTTCAGAATGGTTTTAGAAAATCTGCACATTTTCGAATATGATAATTTAAAACTCACTTAAAATTAATATGTGGTAAACAGTTGAAATATCGAAGCGATTTGACTATATTTCGCAAAACAATCATTAAGGTGGCATGTCAATAAGATGTCGCAATTTGCGACCAATTTTTGATCGGTAGACTATGAACACAATGCAATGGATGTCGAACAAGCTAAAGCCGCAGATTTTTCGGCTTATGATTGAAATGTCGTTCATGAAGCTTATAATTTGCACTACTTTTGGCAATATAACCGACAAAGTAAATAAGATATCTAATTCTGCCGACGATTTCTGGACGGCCGACTATGAACTGAATGCGATGGAAGTTCGCAGATTTTCAAACATCTTATTCAAATGTCATTCATTCTGCTTATAATTTGCATTTGTTTAGGCAGAATAACTGACAAAGGGGCAAGTGAATAAGACGTTGTATTTTTGCCTGCTAATCTTTATCCTTCGGCTAAGATGTTAGCCGAAAGATAAAGATTAGCAGGCAAAATACGTCTTATTATGTATATAAGTTGTGAGAAAAAAAATTATTTTCATCTAGAATTTTGATATTTGCAAGTATTATTATTTGGGAAATATACTTTTATATTATACATGAATAGGATGATAGAGTTGTTTTCTTTAATTCAGAACTCAGTGATTAATAGTTCTAAATTTAGTCATCATTTTATTAATCTAATTGTTACTTCCTCGGTAATGAATTGGTATATTTATTTTATTTATTTCACTTTGAGAATTGTCAGACTAAAATCTAGTTAACGGTTAAATAAAATTTAATAAAATACTCTACTCTCTCGACACTTTTGTGCAATATGCATGCTAAGAAAATTTACTTTATTGTAGTCATATTATGTGAATTAATCCTATATTACTGAAATAAGTAAATTATATAACTGTAAACTGCTTATTTAACAGTAAAATCTCTGTTTATTTGCAACCTAATTTACAGTCTGCAATTATTACACTAAAGAAATATTACCGACTGCGAATGACGACAACAAATAGATATATGTGGCGTTGTGGCTTTTGATGATGTCGTGTCCACGTTACCACGGAAAGGGGGTGCACTAGATTCTGAGGGTAATGACCCCTGAGCACCCAAAGGCAGAAGTAATATGATATGAAGGCATATGAAGATGAAACTCACACATTCACTTGCACAACTCCTTTTTACAAGGGGGCACATTCACACACCTCATAGATAGAACACAGATGAAGAACAACCATGCCCGAACCGGAATTCGAACCCCGGACGTCCAGATCACAGGGAATATGCACTACCTCTATGCAAGGAGCCGGTGTTGTTGCTTTTTAGCTACTCTAATGAGCTTATCCAAATATACATTAAATTTATTAAATAAATTATCTAAATTCTTCAGATTCTGCATTCAGTATTATAACTATGAAATCGGGAAAAGTTTAACTTCAGTTTTTTTTTTTTTTCGTTCAATTACTTTTTGCTGAAAAATCTATATAATTTCAGGAGCTCCTAAATATTTAATGAATTTTAGATAAAGATGACTTGATAAAATGATGATTGAAAGAGTTATTCATAGAATATTCATATCTAATATATTAAACCGTTGATATACGAATTTACTGAAGTTCCTAATTAAATGGCACATCTTATTTGTGACAGTTATTATTATTTTAGTCTCTAAAATAATATAAAGGCATTTCTGGTAATCACATATTATATTTTTTTTCCAAAATTAGATCTTACTGTCTTAGTCTCTTAAATCTCAAGAGTCTTATAAAAAGAAAAAGACTCAAATATTGAGCAATCTTTTGATGGTCAGTAGTCAAATGATTTCAAGCAATACACTACAAAAAGGTTCCTTTTATAGATTACCTTTCAGTATAAACAATGCCATGTACCGCTGCATTTATATGCATTTTTTTTTTTGAAGAAATATCTATCTTCAAAATTATTAGTAATTTGCTTTTTGTTGAGCTTTAAAGTTATTCCCATTTTTTAAAAATTTATTTTTATTCTGCAATTCTAATTAATCTTATTACGATCCATGATATTATGATAAATGATTTTATAAAAATAAAGGCTTTTATTCTTTACACTAAGTATCAACAAATTATATATATATTATGTAATTTTTTAACCCTTTGCACTCGAATGTCTTCTCTCTGTCGTCATTCAAGACGTTGCATCATTTTGACATTTCATTTATTTAGTTTTAATTGTTAAAAATACCTACAGAATTTTTTAAAAATATAGATTCATTTTTCAGGAAAACTAAACTTAAAACAATTGCATGTATTGGGGGGGGGGGGTAATAAACAAGCGCATGTATTAAGTGAATAATTATGGCTCGAATTATCTTTCCGAGTGCAAAGGATTTGCTAACTCTATTTCCTGGTTCTGTCGATTTTTCACAAATGATTCTCAACAGATGATGAACTTGAAGAAAATCTCTTCATTATTTCATGCATTCAATGCCATCGCTTCAGCTCATTCTGCCTCTTACATAGAACATTCAAGAACAAAGAGCAACAAAAAAGAAAATACGAATGTAGGCATAGGCGCCAGACAACCTGGGAATCATAGCAATGATCCAATCTTCGGTGAAGATATAACATTCATCATGCAATATGGAGCAGGTTAATAAAATAGGCACCAAAATGTTGAGAAAAATTTATTGCACCAAGTTTCAACCTGAATTTTTAAAATTGTGCTTTATAATCTCTCTCTCTCTCTCTCTCTTTTGCTAAGAAATAGGTTTAAAAATTTAATGACAACAAGTAACTTATATAATCCAGAATCAGGTTGAATAACGTTTGCAAAAATCAGGCTGAATAATGTTTGCCAACACAGAAACAAACAATATTGCAGTATTTTCAATTGATCTTATTTCACCTAACAATAAGGTAAAAAAAAATCGATATGTAAAATTATTTATATGAGTAGAAGTAAAAAGGGAAGGAGTGTAACATTTGAGAAAAGAATGAGAATAATAAGTGTGCAAAGATATATAGAAATAAGTCTTTGGTGTTGGGGGGGGGGACGAAGAACCTCATAATTAAAGATGAAATTTATTTGAAATTTACAACAAAATTTAGCTTTTGAAAAATGCGTCAAAAGGTTGAAGTTCTCCAAAAAAAGTCGTTGAACACAAGCAAAAAGGAATTATGTTTGGTGTACTTATGCTTGGAATAGATTTTGGGAATTGATTTATATCGATCAAATTTTAAATATTTGAATGAATTGTAGGATAACCGATTTTCCGCTAAAATGAAATTAAACATGTAGAATGATTTCTCGTTTAAAAAAATTCCAGAAAGGCAATTATTTTAATTTCCTTGACAGTTGTACAAAATAGCTATTGTTTTAAACTATCTGTTGATAAGCAATATTTCCCCATTTGACTGCTCTAAAATTCAACTGCATTTGCATAGACTTGAAATTAAAATGTTGTGTGTATTGGTCAAAAATTAATTTAAATAAATTTAAATTATTTTTTTCCAATTTTTTGAAAAAAAAATTGCAAATAAAAGCTTGCTTCTTTTAAAAAAGAACTTTATTGAATCTGTACCAAAATCATGTGCCAGAATATATATAGTACAGGGTGATCAAGAAAAAACAGGAGGTATTCGGAGTCCTGTAGCGTGTTATCTACAAGACGAAATATAACAAAATTTTTCCACTAAACACATTAAAGTATGCGGTTTCGATTTGTCAAAAAAAAAAAAAAAAATAGTACCAAAAAACGCCGATTGGGGAAATTCTGGCGCTACGATCGAAAACTTTATTATGTAATTTACTTATAGGGTACTTTGTGACATGACATCGAAGATAAAAGGAAGGGTTACGGGAATTTATGTCATTCAGCAAAAATTCGCCCGACGATTGCGTTATCTTTACTTGAACGTGCCTTATTAGTCAAGCTGTTTTATCAGCGGGAGGAAAATTCCATTGCTGCTCTTCGTGAATACCGGCGATTAAAACAGTTACGTAAATGACCAATAACCATAACTAACTTACGAAGAATGGTTGAAAGATTTGGAACAACAGGAATTCTCGGTGTGCAACCAGGCCTAGGACGTAAAGTTATCAAGCAGGAACAAGTTGAAGAAGTTGCAACCGCCGTTATGGATCAGGTGATAGCTAATAAACAGGTTATCAGCAGTGCAAGTTCAATATCATGATAAACAGATACCCAGTTCTCGATGAGGCAGAAAATATTGCGTAAGATCCTAAAATTTTATCCGTATGAGATAACACCCATTAACTGATGACACTGATCTGAATCTTGGCAATTTCTTGTTGTGAGGCGGTTCTGGTTCCCTTGAATGGCGTTGTGTATCAATGACATGTTCCTGACATTCCTACTTTAAAAGATCAAATAACGTTACATGCCAGATGACTAAATGCCGATATGCTGCGAGCCACCGTCGAAAACCTCATGCACCGCATGCAGCTACTGGAACGTCAAGTTGGTGGTCCCCTTGCTATAACAAACGTTTTTCATTGGTATTTGGTGTTTTGCTATTTACTTTTTCCATTGGCATATATTCTTTTTCCACATATTATGCGCTTGCAGCACCAGGATTTCCCTTATCGGCGTTTTTGGTATTAATTTTTTTCTGGATAAATCAAAACCGCATACTATATGTGTTATATTTCGTCCAGTACATAACACGCTATAGGGCTCCAAACACCTTTTGTTATTTCTTGATCGCCCTGTATATAATAATTTTTCACAAAGTATTGATACCTAGTTATATGATTTTGATTAAAATTTGGATTTTTCTTCATGATTAAATTTTTTTCTCTTGAACTTTTATCTTTTGATTAATATAAACTTTATATCAGATTATTTTGAGTTAAAATTAAGAAATCTATATTTTATGAAATTATTAATTGAACTCAAATTATACTATATTATTAGATTAGTTTTATTCTGATTTTTTGATGCTGACATGAATTTTGTATTAAATTTTTCCTGAATATTCAAATCTTTTAAATATTTCATGGAATTTAAAACATCTAAAGCCAAATAAATAATTTAAAATTGCTCGTTTTGTATTTTTTATAAACGAGTGGATATTATTGGATGCAAATACTCGAAATTGTTGTTAGCTATGCAGATAAAATATTTAGAAGCATTTGTAAACAGACTATTGCATAAAAATTTCTTATTGGTTGCCAATTATTTTAATAAAATTAATTAACATTAATTAATAATTTTTTAAAACCTGCATTTATTAGTATGTTACAAAAATTTTTCGTTTCATATTTTTTCCGTCTTTATCAGTATAAGACTGAAATATATTGTGGAAATTTACAATGAATTTTTTTGTAAATTCAACAAGAGGTATTATGACAAAGGAAACAAAATTTCTTTAAATCTTATAATTTTAAATGAGCAATTTTTGTATATATATAAATTTACTTCGTGTATCTCGGAAACGACTCTAACGATTTGGATCAAAATTTATATTTAGATAAGGTTTTGCCTTTTAAGATTGCATTATCTTTACTTCTCTGAGGAAGAATGAGAAAGATGAGATGTTATAAAAACGATACAGAAATTAATACTTTGACTTATTTTTCAAGTTACTCTCATGTTAGAATACGAGTAATTAGCTCAGAGCCCCAATATTTCAAAAACGATAATGAAGAGATTATACATACAAGATGTGTGTCAAAGAAATATCCAAAGAATTGTATGGAAGGAGGGAATTAATGAAACCTTTAAAACATAGCAGCTAAATACGGTTACCTACGGAACGGCTAATGCTCCGTATCTAGCCATAAGAACACTCAAACAAATTTCCATTTATGAGGGAATAAACTTTCCAAGTGCTGCATCAGTCTTGTAGTATCATGACTTTTATATGGGCGATATTTTAAGTGGAGCGAGTACATTGGAAGATTCAAAAATTTTGCAACATCAGCTTACTGACATTCTAAAAACCGCTCAGATCTCATTACACAAGTGGTGTGGGAATACGTCTGAGCTTATCCCAACGACGGAGAAAGAGTTTGAATTCTCATCTACGGATGAAAGTAAGACTTTAGGAATTGCTTGGAAGGTTAAAATTGATTGCTTTACCTTTAAAGTAGATGAGTAGAGCAAAATGTTCATCCTATCATGCATTATCACCAGACTTTTTGATCCACTTGGGTTGCTTGGCCCAATTATAACTAATGCAAAAGTTTTTATGCATCAATTGTGGTTGCTCAAGATTGATTGGAGTGAAATGCTTCCCAAGAAAGAAGCTTGTAAATGACAAAAGACTGTGACATCTTTAACAAACTTAAACGACATTAACATCGAAATATGTATAGTTATTCCAAACGCAGAAGTTACTGAGCTTCATGGATTCTGTGACTCGTCTGAAAAGGCGTATGGTGCTGCAATCTACGCCAGAACAGTCAATTCAGCGGGGGAAATGAAAGTGAAGCTAGTTGCGAATAAAGTGTATTACCGATCAAGCAGGTAACTATACCTCGTTTAGAGTTATGCAGTGCTCTTCTACTCACCAAATTGATGCATAAAGTAAAAAATGCATTAAAAATGGATATTACTTCAGTCTTCTATTACTCGGATTCTACAATCGTGCTTTCGTGGATGAGAAAAGAGTCCCGGGACTTAAAAACATTTGTAGCGAACAGAGTTGGTTATTATTCAAGAATCAACATAAATGAATCAGTGGCATCATGTTCCTTCCGAACAAAACTTCGCAGACGTCATTTCGAGGGGACTTAATCCAAAGAGAATGCAACTAAATGACTTATGATGGTTTGGTCCATCCTTTCTTCAAGAATTAATCGTGAACTTTCCTGGTGATTGCGACGGTATCCTCGATATATTGGAGAGGTCTGTGCAGAACAAGGACGTTTCTTCTGAGAAATTTTATTTGGCAGAGCTCAAAAATATGACTAATTGCTATTTAGTTTTAGATGTAGACTCATCATTTATTAGATAATATGCTTAGTGTGTCAAGTAATTTTTATAAAATAATTAAAGTCTTGGCCTTTATTTTCAGATTTATTAATAATTTTAAAAACTCGAGCAAAATGATACACCCTTTAACCACCAAGGAACTGCAGTTGTCCAAGTTAACTTTAGTCAAACGTGTTCAGGTAACTAAACTACCTTTAATCTTGAAATAAAAGCTCTTGAAAAAGGCGAAAATGTTAACAAGAGTCAGGTAAGTTGCTTGAACCCATTTTTTCTGAACTCATTTTCTGACACCTCGAAAAGGTGTCTTACGTGTTGGAGGAAGATTAAGTAATTCTGATTTGTCATATAATAAAAAGTTCCCCTTATTAATTTATAAGAATCACAAATTCACTTTGTTATTTATACAACATTTTCATCTTAAATATTTACATGTCGGTGCGCAAAATTTGTTGTATTTGGTAAGACAAGAATATTAGCCTTTATCTGGAAAAAATACAGCCAGAAAATTTATTCATGAGTGTGTCATTTGCACCAAAAACAAACCTAGATCTGTAACCCAAATTATGTGAAATCTCTCAACCAATAGAGTTAAATCTATCCATTTACTCATGTTGGGGTAGACTTTTGTGAACCTTTCTATATTAAATACAAGGGTCAGAGGAAAGGCAACTATCAAAAATGTTATGTGGCTGTTTTCATTTGTTTTAATACTAAAGCAATCCACTTGGAAATAGTCACTAACTTAACTGCAGATGCAATGATTGTCACTTTAAAACGCTTTTTTTAGCAGAAGAGGTGCTAGTTCCTCTATCTGTTTTGATAATGCAACTAACTTCAAAGGGACCTTTTCAGACTTAAAACGCTTGCAAACTAAGATTGGCAGACTTCCAGAGCTACAAGCTAATTACTTATAACTGAACAAGTGACGTGGAAATTTATTCCACCAAGGTTCAACTGACTTCGGTGGCTTATGGAAGGCGGGTGTTAAATCTTTCAAACACCATTTAAAGACAGTTGTTGGTAATGCGCGTTTAACAATGGAACAGTTTTTGACTATTATTAATCAAATTGACTATTATTAATCAATTCTAAACAGTCGCCCACTGACACCTTTGTCATCTGATCATAACAATTTTGAAATTTTGACCCAAGGCCATTTCCTAATCGGTAGTCCCAAAAAATAGAATTCATGATCCAGATTATTCAGATAGAAAAGATAACCTTTTATCTCAATGGCAAAGATTGAGTAAAATGGTCCAAATAATTTGGAAAAAATGAAAATTAGATTATTTAAATAATTTGCAAACCAGACACAAATGACAGTTTGAGAGACAAAATGTTTCAAAAGAATTTATGGTTCTTTTAAAATATGATAATCTCCCCCCCCCTTGCCAGAGGACAATGGAAAGAATGCAAGATTTAATTCATGGATCAGACGGCAAAGTCAGAGTAGAATTTGTAAAAACTCCACAAGGAGTTAAAAAAAGAGCAATTTCAAAGATTTATTTATTACCATGTGAATAAAATCAATGTATATCTGATGTAATTAGTTATTGTATTTAGTATTTAAAATGGTATATAATGCATATTCAAGTTGTACATCATGCATATTGAAATACCTCATTTCTTTTCTTTTTAGAAATGTTTTGTACACAACGTTAAATTTTAATTTAAGTGTGTAATTTTTTTTTGTATTCTGTGCAAGAAAATTGTCGAATTTTTGCATTGTCTAATTAAGTAATGTGTTAAATTTTTATTTCTGTAATTGTCCTGAGATTTTGAAATGATATTTCAAAGGGGCGGAATATTGGCGCCAATAAGTCAGCAAAACGGTTCGCTTAGTAATTTTCTAGCGCCATCAAGTGGCCAAATGATATAATCCTTTAGTGTGTTCCTGTGAGTGTTGATAATGAAACCAAGTGATACAGTTCACGATTTTGTGTTTGATTTATATGTGAATGTGTTTTCTAAAAAATGAGCTATCATGGGCCAAAACACTTACCATTTTAAATATTGAAGAATTTTGTTTTCACCTACAAGTACGCAGATAAATTATTTTTCCAATTTCATGATTCGGCTCTAAAAATTAATATATGATTGAACTAATATCTTGAACTATTAGTACTGTGTGATCATGAAGGAATTTATAGTGTAAAAAAATTCACTATTAACTTGTCTAACTTTATTTTCTCACAAAAATAAATGTTAATGTAATAAATCATTTTCCCGTTGCTGGAATATTTAAAAATATTTATGAATAAGCACTATATTAAAACCATTAACTCATCTGAAAGCTCATTTTAAATGACTCTTAAATTATTAACATCTTTAAATTACAATATTAGACTATATCTCAATAATAAATTTACCATTGCTTGTGAAATATTTTTGTTAAAAAAATTAAATTTACAGGTAAGATTTTAGTCATTTAATCAAATCAACAGAATTGTGTTTTGCTTCAAATTACTGGATTATTTTGGATAGGTTTTTATTACTATCATGCTATAATTCTCTTATTTTGTGAGATATAAAGGAATTTTCCCATCCGTAGTGCAGAATATGGGATATACAGATTTTTTTAATGTCTTATCGGATGGACTTAGATGACTAACAAGATCATAAGTTTTATGGCAAAATGGTTTCAATACTCTTGAGATGTTTAATATACAAAAAATTACGGAATAAAGAGTTTTCGTGTGTTTTTCACAAGAAGTTTTGTTTGAGGGCATTTATCACCAAAAGCAGCAATATTTGTATTTTCTTATTTCTTTTTGTTTCAGAATTTACTGCAACTATCCGTTTTTACTGAAAGGAAATGTAAAGTATATTTGAATTATCTTGTTTTTTTAACTAACAACGTATTCAAAAACATCGTGTTTTTATTGAATTTTATTAAATTGTTTTAATGTGTATCTGGTAGTGGAAATTTGTTATTTTACTATATCCATCTTATTTTTTTGATTTTGTGTTAGGTGTTTTAATTTATTTACATTGTTTCCTAAAAAGTAAATATACAAGGGACAGCCATTTATTACAGAATGTAAGAATTTACCCAAACTGCAATATTTGACTGCTTTTTAATAGCCCAACTAAGGACGGTTGAGGATGGTTGTTCAGCATTAACTTTACCAAGATATAATCCCAATATATACTACATTGCTTTTTCTCCAGATGGAAATTAAATATCACATGTTGGTAGGCATATTTTTATGTGTTGTTAGCTGATATATCCAACGCTATTCTGGAATTAAAAATTTTCATGTCTATTTTTATATAAAAACTACTTATATATAAAATATTGTTACACAAAATCCTTTTATCGTCAGAAAAATTTCTTTTTAAAATTAAAATGAGATTATGAATAAAACCAGACAGTTTTCAAAAACCATCACTTGCTAATTTTCTCCATAATTTGCCATGCAAGTATTTCAAATTTTGTTTACAAATGCTAAAATATAATAAACGTTTAGAGACAATTGACTGATAAATATTTTGTTAATAAAATAACTTCATTATTTCGTAAAAGACGCAGGTAAGGATGTTAATAGCAGAGATTTTTAATGTAGATAAAAAAAACTTTAAAATTCGTTTAAAGCCAATAAAAAGTGTTGCCAAAAATATTTTAAAAATAAAACTAATATCGAAAATGAGAGTGTAATTTGAAATCTCACCATTACCTAATCAATGTGGTAATAAACGTAATTTCGCTGTTACCTTAATCAGCAATGAAGTATCTATAAATTTCCTTGTTTCAACCTGTATTTATTCAAATATTAAATTTAAAAAATAATAAAAATTGAAGTAAATACCACACGGTAATAAAACTGGTACCACTAAAAATGAAACTTTGACTTTTTAGATGGTATAAAAAATTTGGGGGGGGGAGGAGGATTTTCTCCGATGTTGCTAGTAGCATAAAAAAGGTGGGGAAAATGAGGCAAGTGCCCTGGGAAACATTACCAAGGGGCGTAAAACAGAGAAATCAATTATTAAAAAAGCATGTTTAGAAACTAAAATGATTCCAATCAAGTAGGCAGAATATACAGGTTATAATCTTTTTTACAACTTGGAAACCAACTGAATTTGTATTTATCAAAACAAAATAACGAATAATTTTATGTTAACAAGATTTGAATGATTGAAACCTCATCCGTGAAAGTGAAAAACTCGTTAGTCTTTTCAAAAGTTATTTGTCTCAATAAGAGGCAGCGTGGGAGAGGGCGCACACGGCACATGAATATTTCTAATATAGTCATGTCCCTTCATGAAATGGTGTCTTTTAGAATTTAACTGTTGTCGATAATCAATTTCAAATTATTCATTTATATTTGACATAATTTAATTCTACTTTCAGTTTCTTAATATAAATATAATCATGGCTGAAATTTTCTTGTTTAACTTTTAATAATGAAAAAAAATAATTGATCCAATATTTCATGAAAGTTTGAATATGGAATGAATTTTAATACATAAAATTTAATGCTGAAATTATACGAAAGAAAGCATGTTTCAATTTCCGATCACAATACCTAGATTTTTTTTATTTATTATTTAAACAGAAAATATATATCTGTGTGTGTGTATGTGAATTGACAATTTACAACACAGACTATTAAATTTACAACTACGAAATTTGTCACAACTATCAATTTTAAGGTATATGCACCTCGAGGTGACCTTTTCTAATTTTAATTAATTAAAAATTAATTGAGATTTTTGGCGTTTCTCGATAATTTCCGAATTCTTTATACGAAAAATTGATTTTACGCTATTTTAAAAACTATTGTCTTTAAAAATATTAATTTTAAATTAATGTCATTATACTGATACGGTTTAACTGTCATACAATTTTTTTTCTTCTAAATTTTGAAAATATTTTAAGATTTCTTCTTATGTATAGATTTCATTGTTGCTCTGAAATTCAAACTATTTTTGTTTCTGCATTAAATATTTGATCCTATGATTTTCTTCCATAGTTGAAAGCTAAAATGGAAATCGAGCTAAAATCGTTCAATTATTGATATTTCTATAATCATCAATTCTGTACTGAAATGATGCAGTTTTCAGTAGAAGGTCTATTACGCTTGCAAGTTTTCGTATGAAATATGGAATTTTACTATTTTCTAGCAGAAACTGAACGAACTAAGCTGAACAGAACATCGCTCAGAAGAGATTAGTTTTTGTTTGTACATTAAATTTTTCTATAAGTTCCTTAATTCTATTTTTCAGATTATTTTAGGCTATGATTTAAAACATCTAAAACTCAGAAGAAAACTCACCCGAATAGAAAAGTCACATGTAATGTTATGATTAAATTTCAAAAGAAATATATGACTCACTTTAAAAATTTTGAAAAATTCGATACTATAAACTGTTCTCCCAATCTGTGCAGGAATAAACAATCTGTTTTATAAATTATCACTTTTAATAGCATTTTAAAAAGAAAAAAAAATATTTGCGTTTAGTTTAATAATTATCAAGTCAAATGAAATTTCAAAACATCATGACAAGATAGAAAACTCTGTACAGATTTTATTATTAACCACATTGATAACGCATTTCAAATGTTCTATAAATAATTTCCAGGAATTTTGTAATGATGTTCATGATGATATTTCGACTTTAAATTGCCTTCAGTTGTCCACACGTAAATAAACTTTGTTTTGACATAAAGATCTCTGATAAAATTTATTGTATTTATTAGTTAATTAAAAAGTATTATATTTTTATTATTTTCTATTTTCAATTTTTTTATTCAGTATGAAAGATTTTGTAGAAAATTTATTTTACATCTTGAAATTTTTACAATAAGTTCTTAAAAATTATAAAAGCATTATTTTTATTCTTACTTTAAAAATTACTTAATTTTTAAGAAAAAAATATCCTGATTCAATTTTTCTTATCATCCGCCTTCTTGCAAGTTTCTTACTATATACACATAATCGATTCATTAAAGATAAAATCCTCAGTCCCTTCGCTAAAATTGGTTCATTTTCTGTTGCTTGTTCCATTAGAACGATACATTACTGTGTTTAGAAGAACAACGTTTAAACTGATTGTTTATTCTTGATTAAAATCAAAATTTTTACTTTAATTAAAAATTTTCAGTAGATTAATTCGCTTCCAATGAATTTTAGAAATCAATGTTATATTGAAGTGATATTGCGAATATACAATTATACAGACCTACTGAAAATTTGCAAGTCAGAAGGAGAGTGAAAGATAATTTTGAAATCAAAACATTTCCAGGAATCAAAATCAATAATTCAGTTTGAAACAACAGAAGTTTCGAGATTCATTCTGAGAGTGCTGGGGATTTGGTTGCTAAGGGAGACGCTTACGTAGCTTCCTTTTCTTCTGACGCGTGGGGGGTGTATGTTTACCTGGAAGTTGTGCAATAGAATCTTGAAGAGTGTGCACCGCTCCTAGATTCAAAATCCTCCGGAGTAGAGCCCATTTATCCCGGAGAAGCGCAAGACTACAGGTTTGTTTCGCAACAAAAGCAGGTATATGTTTATCATGAATTGGTGAGACATTTGTAGTTTTTCGAAATTTCTGCTTTCTTGGTCGGCAAACAATTAAAATTCGAAGTGAATCTTGTGGTGAGTAGTTTTTCAGTTTCCATTAATTAATTATAAGCATTCAGTAGAATTCAGTACTTATAAAGTTGTTTTGAATAGATTGAGATATTATGAAAATGAAATACGGATCACATAGGTCCACAAAAACGCTTTTAATGTCATTATCTATATCTATACTTATAATAAAGCTCAATGTGTGTGTGTGTGTGTGTGTGTTGGCGCTCTACAGGCCAGACCATTCAACCTACAGCTACTAAATTTGGCACGTGTATACCTTGGAGGCCGGGAATGTGCAACTGGGGGTTATTTTTTCGAATTTTTAATTAGAATTTTATTTATTTAAAAATTAAGCGAAATTTTGGCGTGTTTCTGCTATAACTTCCGAAAATACTACCGCACAAAAAAGATTTTTACATCAAGTTAAAGATCAAAAATTTATCTTTTAAATGGTACCAATGTTTTAACCATAAAATTAAATTTCTGTTTTTAATGAATTTTTAAATAAATATTTTAACTCTATTTTTCAACAATTTCTTTCGTACAAAATAAAAATAAACGTTTCGCATTCATGGGAAAAAAATAGCTCTTTTCAAAGTGTTGCCATCACATTGATTAAAGCACCAATTAAAAATAAATTAAATCTTTTTGGAAATAAAATCTGCAAAAATATCATTTTCGTCACGTGTCTGTAGGAAATGAAACAAATATGAAATATTATTTTTTCTAAAAAATAAATTCAAGAAAAATTCTTTTATGATCTTTTACACTCTCTATATTATTAATCCAATAAATAAGTTTTATTTTAAGGCAAGTTTTGTTTAATATGAATAGGATATCCATTCAAATCATGGCCACACAGCTAATTTGTAAACCTTTAGTAAGACACAGATCTGTTGGGACATAAATCGTAAATATTTTATTTAAAAGTAGCAAACGATTAGTTTAAAAATTATAAATTTTATTTTGTAAATAATTGTGAAATTCAGATTGGCAACAGTGATATTTTTGGAACTTTTAGTTTGTTGTTTAAAAACGATGCTAGAATTTTGAATGAAAATACTTTGATGTAAATTTGATAATATTATCTATAATGTAATAAGATTTAGTTTCATAATAAGTTTGTCTGCATTCTATTTTTGTTGACGCTCGAACAAAACAGATTTACTAAAATGGTTTAAATAGAAAAATGATTATATTTTATGTAACTTAATTCAATAAATGCTCTAATAAATAACGAATTTTTGATTTTACATAAAGCTTCTGCTGTGGAAATTGCGAATAACAAAATGTTCTTGAAACACAAATATTTTAAATAAAAAGAGTTAATTTCCAATCAACTAAATCAATCACTTAAACTGACTGATTAATGAAAATTTGAATATTACTATTCTATAAAAAAAGGATAATTTTAGATTTTCCATCTATCGTTTCAAAGAAAATACGCCAATCAGAGCGCAGGTTTCTCAAGATTAATTGGACTAAGATTATGAAAACGTTGAGTTTTTCTAAATTTTTAACATTCAAAACTTCATAAGTAAGTCTTAGTTGATCGTGGAAAATAGAAACACTCAATTATTTATTTAAAATTTGGTGTGTCCCGAATACTTCTGAGAATATGATACCTTACTACATTAAATTTAGACTTCATAATTTTTGAAATATATTTATAGGCAGGAACAAAATATTATTATTGATTTCATTTCAATCTTTTTGAAAGCAAAAGTAAAAACTGAATTTAATGCTGAATCTGAGAAATGTTTGTTGAATTATTGTTTTAGATATTGCATAAATTATGAAAAATGTTTTGTAGTTCACATAAGACTTAAATACCGAGCGATTCTGTTTGCAATACTCATATTCAATAATAATAATAATAATAAATAAATAAAAATAAAGATAATAAATAAAATAAAACGCTTGGTTTTATTAAAAAATATTTTTATATTAATTGCAATTTCATCATTTCCACTTTAAATTAAAGTTGAAGTTTTACCGGATATGACAAAAAATTAGCAAAATATATATAGTAAATTGAAAGGAACTATCTAAACAACAGTAATTTTGGTATGACTATCAAAATTTGAAGATTAAAAATGTTTTGTTTGAGAATCTATTAAGAGACCAGTTACTTAAAATATTTAATTGAAAATTGTAGCGAGCGGTAATATTGGCGAACCGGCTGGTCGCCAAAGGCGGCTAGTTATCAATAAAATTCATAGCCTATTGTCAGACAAATGGTACCAGAATGAAATTTTTATGATAACAGATTTTGAAAATTATACATTGAAATCTTTGTAGAAATCTATGCAAAAATTATTAGATCATATTATCAGAAAATCGATTAATTTAATTAATTTTCTTTACAAGAAACAACACACGATAGTGTATTTAAGAAATAATTTTATTTGAAAACTTAAGCGTTTTACAATAGTGAATTAAAGATTGTGGTCTCAATTGCATTAAATAATTGAAATAAATAAAATCCATTCCTTAGCATATAAATTAATACATGTTTGTAAAATCCATTTGCATTAAATGTATTACATGTTCTTATTTTTGCTTTATTTCCTATCTCTAAAAAAGGGATAGTCAGATCTTCACTCATTTTTTTGATAAAATATAACTTTGGAATTCTGAACATTTGTGTGTTTTTGATGGTAATGAAACTTGTCAATATTTTCAGGATTTACTTAATAGTTAATCGAATATTTTAACCCTTTAAAGGGCCATTTTTTATAGTCATATTATGTTAAAATATATTTAGGCTTGAAATTAGAATAAGAAAAGGGATTCATTTAGCTTATTAGATAAATTTAATTTGATTAATTAATTAATTTGGTTAATTAATAATTAAGTAAAAAATTAAGACGCATCATTTTGTGTGTAAAGAACTAAAGCATCAAAGTTTCTGTCTTTCTAAAAAAATTTGTCAGAACTTATGCCAACCTACATAATTTCATACAAAGATTGGTAAATTTGGTGGGAAGCATACTTCCCATGTCCTTAGAAAGGGTTAAATGAATTTCAATTTAATATGACATATGGCATTTAATAGTGAATTCGAGCGAGAAAAAATTTAAAATATGTGACATTTATAAAATTAATTGTGAAAATGTTTAAAATTATAGTGTGGCAAATAGTAAAAGTGTTTTCTTAAAATCAAGCCTTTATTATCTATCTAAGTAATGAAAGATTTCAACAAATTTATGGACACAAGATTTGGACTCGAGTTTGGAGTTAGGCAAATATTTACAGTTGGAAAAAATGATAATAATATAAAGTCATAAAATATAAAGTAATAAATAATTAGTAAATAAATATAAATGCATAGTTCACTTTATAAATGCATGCGTAAAGTAGTTACTTACTTTACTCTTCAAACTGATTAATGCCTAATTTTAATAAATATTAAGAGACTAGAATGCATTTTTATGTTGATTTTAACTTCGAAACAATAATGCAGGAGCACTGTGTACGTGATTCTGAATTGTCGAATATTTTATTATTAATATTTCCTGTTTACCAGTATGGCATAATCCATGTATTCAGGATGAGCCTTAGGAAATGCGGGGTCAAGCTAGAAACAATTTTATTAGGCTGTGATATATTTAAGAAATATTGCACAATAAATGAATAGAATGTATAATTAGAATTGATAGAATTAATATCTAATTTTATTAATTATATATATTAGTATAAATATTAGTAGACTAATATAAATAGTACTAATTATTTATGTATATTAGCACTTTATTAATTATATATATTAGTGTCTAATTTTATTAATATATATTTATTTAATATTAATAAATAAGTATATAATTAATTTTGCATATTTAAATGAATTTAAAATGCCGGTTTAAAAAAACTTAAATACATAATACTTAATCCATCAATTTTAAAAATGGCAAATAGTAAGTACTTTTTATTGTTTTTTCAACCTTCTGCACACTGGTTGTTTCCACGGAGCACTCTGGATAGAATTCCTGACTCTGTGGACCATCCTATTTGTACCAACTCTGATAATTATTTAATTGTAAATAGATTTTTTATGGTATATGATTTTAGATTAAATATATAATGCGCATTTAAAGTAATATTTTTCATTTTTAAAACTGCAAAAAACTCTTAGAAAAAAAGTATTAATTCGTTATGATTTTTTTTCTTGGCAAAATATCTATACGATTAAACAGGAATAGGACCCAATAAAAAATATATTGTGAAATGTAGGCTCACTGGATCCTTTTTATTTAAAAAAGATTGATCATACAATATTTATAAAAACTTACGCTATTATCATTAGCCAATATATATTCCATGTTAAGATTGCATGAAACCTGAACAGAGAGATGATCTATTACACCAATTTCTATTTTAGCCCATATTAATGTAAATTGTTTGAGTCTGAACGTCGAGATTTTTATCATTCTGACCTGGCTTAAGAGTATGAAAACCTCCTTTTTACAAGTCAAAGAATAAACTGATGATGATATTTAATTTTAAAAAGTTAATAACAATAAGGGTTTAACTTTAGTAATAATATAGTTTTGACAAGTCAAAGAATAAATAATGAGGATATTTAATTCTAAAAAGTTAATAACAATAGGGTTTCGAATCATTTTATCTGTTTTTTAAAATTATCAATTCAAAGGACACTGGCTTCTAGAAATGCACGGAAAAGGAATCGCTATTACGGATGTTGGAAAGAGTTCCCTACAGAAAGAAATTTTGATTGGACCAGTCTATATTGGACAACTTTACACTGAAAGTGTTTTGCACTTATCTGGTGGGCTAGTAGTCATGTAAACATTACTTGGTTGGGTAGTCATGGGCAAATCGGAAGTTACAGAAAATAAAATCATTTCAACAACTCTGGCCATTCAAAACAATAATGTTGCTGATTTGCGAAAACTTGAAGCAGTTGGAATTATGGACCCTTGTGAAACCCTTGAACCGATGAACCCTTGTGAAACCGATACGTCAAAAGAATTAGCAAAGGAAGCATTTAGTCATTTTTCCAAAGCAGAAATAATTGATCCAGATGGAAGATATGAAGCCAAACTCCCATGGATGAGAAAAGTAGAAGAATTATCTAATAATAGAGGTATTGCTGGAAGAAGGCTTGTCTCCACCAGTACAAAACTTTTTAACTATGATCAATTCCAGGGTTATGATGAAGTTTTTATTGAATGGAAAAGTGAAAGTTTTATAGAAGACTCAACTGAAGGTCCTGGTCACTATCTTCCACATCGAGGAGTGTTTAAGTTCAATTCCACAACTCAAGTGAGACCAGTTTTTGACGCTTAGAGTACACCGAGAAGGAATTTATCTTTAAACGACTCTTTGATGAAAGGCCCAAACTTAGAACTGATTCCGAATTTACTAATGAAATTTCGGCAAAATGAGGTAGGAGTTATTTCGGACATTAAAAAGCTTTCCTTCAAATATCAGTTGCAAAAGAAGACCGGAGGTACTTGAAATTTCTTTGGTGCAAGGATTAAAACAGAACTGTTACTAACAGTATGCAAGAGTCGTATCTGGATTGGATTGTAGTCCCTTTTTACTAGGAGCGGTTATTCATCATCATTTATGTAAATATGTGGGTACTCCTGTTCAAGATATTGCAATGAAGTTACAGGAGTTCTTCTATGTAGGTAATTCTGCCATTTCAGTTAAATCCGAGTAAGAACTGATGTAGTTTATCAAAACCTCAACTCAATTGATGACGATAGCCAAATTCAAAATTAGAGGTTGGGAACTCACAGGAGAGAAAATTTCATCTGAAGAACGTAGACCTTCCTCTGATTCAGAACTTATGCAGGATAAGTCTGAAGACGTTTTATTTTGTGATGTTTCTATATTGTAAGTACAGACCGGAAGAATTATAATACGCATTATAATTTCTATGACAAACCGAATACTCGACCCAATAGGATTTACATGCCCTGTGACCTTGTGTCAAAAGTTACTTCTTCAAGAAAGCTGTCAACATAGGTTGAATTGAGACTCAGAAGTGTCTGAGGACATGAAGAAGAAATTTCAAAATTGGATTAAAGATGTAAAGATGCTGAACCGTATTAAAATTTCCCGGAGTGTTTCTGCTAGTGACTCATCCTTGAATCTACGTGTCTTCTCCGATGCTAGTGGTCATTCATATGCATCAGCCGTTTTCCTCCGAGATCAAGGTGGTTCCAAAGTCACGTACAGCTAGTCATGGACAAGTCACGAATAGCTCCGTTGAAGCAGATCACCATCCCTCGGTTGGAGTTACTGGCCTGTGTCATAGGGGCAAGACTTTCTGAAATTGTGAAAAGGAGTTTGAATCTAAAAGATGTGTCAACATGTTTCTGAACGGATTCCACGACATTTCACCACTGGATTAAAAGGGATGAGGCCTGGAGTGTTTTCGTTAGAAACAGAGTTAAAGAGATTCGTCAATTGCCAAACGTCCAAGATTGGAAGCATGTTCCAGATGATCTAAACCCAGCTGATTTGCCATCCCGCTGCTGTTCTGTGTCCAAACTTCTAAGTTCAAGGAGGTGGAAGGGACGTCCATGGCTTCTATTAAGTGAAAATGAATGGCGCAAATCTGATCCTCATAGCGATGAAAGAAGTGCTTTCCAAGTAACAGTAAATGTATTAGTAATTCTTGCGATCAATCCATCTGAACAAAGTCTCATGTTTTTCTACTTTTCAAGTTATACAAAAACTATTCGTATGGTATAATGGTTACTGAGATTTTTTAGTTATTGTCCATAACCTTAAAAATAATCATAGAAAAGGAATTTAAGCGTATTGGAAGTCTGTGAAGCAGAAGGTAGGATCATAAAAATGATACAAGATGAGGCATTCACTAAAGAGATAGTTAAAACTTTGAAAACATTAAGCGTGTTTAAAGATGAAGAGGACTTGTGTAAAATCAAGAGCAAATTTACAGAAAGAGAAGATATCGAAGTCTTCAATATTGTTTTCAAGGAAGCATCAATTGTTGGAACATTTGATACAAGAATGTCATTTGAAAAATTCACATGCTGGAGTTCAAATCTTGTTATCAAAGTTGAGAAAAAACTTCTGGATCTTCTTAATGGAAGAAGATCTGTTCGAAGACAGATAAATAAGTGTGTAAAATGCAAAAGATATAATACAAAGAACGTAAAAACTATACCTATTGGTTTACCTGAAGACAAAATCTGTGCTCTTGGTTGTTGGAGTTAATTTAGCTGGACCACTATTTCTAAAATGTGGTGAGAAGTGCTGGATCGTACTCTTTACTTGCGCAGTATACCGGGCAAAACATTTAGAACTGGTGCTGTCTTTATCTACGAAATCATTTTAATTATCTCTTAGTTATCTTTAATTATCTATGAGGTAGACCAAATGTGATTTATAGTGATAACGGAAAGAACTTCTTCGGGGCGGAAAATTTACTTCAGTCACTGGACTGGAAGGCTATTGAGGAGGAAACTTCACTACAAAAGATTACTTGGAAGTTCGGTCCCCCTTCAGTTCCTTGGTTGGATGGTTTTTGGAAGAGAATGGTGCAAATGGTGTAAATTTTATTTAGACGAATGTTCTGAAAATCTTGTGTTTATTGTGAAGACATGATAAGAATACTGTATGGTTGTGAAGCTATCGTGAATTCAGATCCCTCACATAAGTATCTGAGGATCCCAGTGATCTCATTCCTCTTACGCCATCCATGTTTTTACAAGACTTGTCTACGGTGGGAGTTCCCGATTTAGATTAATTAGATAAAATTGATGTTAAAAAACGATAGAAATATCAGCAGATGCTTTGAGAACATTTAATAACAAAGTTTTATCTAGAACACTTGGGCATTTTACTTCTACCACGAGGAAAAAATGAATGTCCCCAAGTGTCCCCTGGCGATATGATCTTAATTGAAAATGATTCGAAGAAGAAATTGCTTTGGCCAATGGCTATAGTTATAGAAATATACCCGAGTAAAGATAAAAATGTTCGTGTGGTGAGATTAAAAACTTCATTTGGAGAAATTGTACGGCCTGTTCGGAAAATTTATCCTTTGGAGATAAAGTCTCCTGCACATGAATCCGCGTTTAGTGAGGAAGAAAATTTGGACACTGAGATGATTGATACTGATACTTGTAATAGAAAATCAATCTTCACTAGAAGTGGAATTGTGGTAAAAGTGCCAGAAACATTTCTAGAATCTTAATTTTGTTTATTTGGGAACATTAATTTCTGTAGTTTAATGTTTTATATTATTTCTAAAGTATTTACATGGTCAAGTGCATTGAATGGTGTATGAAAACTAGTTAATTGTCTTGATTAATTAGTCTAATAATCAAAAGTTGGAAGTGTTATGTAAACAAACGCCATCTTTATTTATTTATTTTTGATAAAATTTGTTTTCAATGCGAAATTATGACAACAGGAAATAAGATAGAAAAAAAATATGATATAGTGTTGTTAACAACTTGTGTTTTTATTTAAAATGAGTCAAAAGCAAATACCTAGAAGAGTATCTATTATATATCTTTTCAAAGCTAAATATTTTGCGTAAAATTGTTAGAAGTATGAAACACATATAAAAATATCTGGCAGAATTCACTAAGTAATTATTGCTAAAGAAGAATGTTGAGAATGTTAGCAAAATCAACCCATTCAAAATATCACCTTTTACCGAAAACAATAACTGCCAGTACAATGAAGAAACTTGGATTTTGATTTCTTGATCTTTTTAAGGAAAAGGAAATTTAGCTTAGAAAGATAAATCGAATAGAAAGCTAATGCTCTTGGTCGACAAGCCATTAACTTTTTAGTAGTAACAAAATTTAATGAGTTGGGGGAAAGCTGTTAGTGAGGAGTTTGAATGAATTGAACAAGATTTTAAAAAGTTCTAAAAGGAAATAAATTTTAATTCACATATTGAATAAAATTAGCATTATTTTTTTTTTAATTCTAGATTTGTTCTTAATGATTTTGTCGAGGATTGCAATGTTAATAAAGTTACGATATATACCCCCCCATAATATTGCTAACTTTTAATGTAATTAAATAATTTAAGATATGCAATAAATGTCCTTTAATAAAATTTTTCAGACAAAATTTGCATCAAATTAAAAAAAAATAACTGAGTTTCATTGTTCGTGAGAAATATTCAGTAATAACTGATGATATTTTATGTTTATATTTGTATAAAGTTGGACACTTAATGTCCAAATTAATTTATTTCAATTAACTCATAGTTCTTCAATCAAAAATACTATGTTAAGATTGGTTCTTAGTTTTTTAAATATAAAATTCTTATAAAATGGTTATTTTTTAAGTTAAAATTTGTTTACGCACTCTGCTGAAGTATTCATGGTATGATTGATTGTTCGTTTATCTCGACAGCATAGGCAATAACTGAGGGTGAGGATATTAAGACTACGACTGAAACACTAAATACTGTCCTCTTCTCTCAAGTACTCCTCTCAATAAGTACTTTTTCAACATGGGAATGGAGGTAATTCCACTGCACAGCATTTCTATAGTTATCAGGGACTGAATCGGCGACTTTTCATTTCCACATTTGAGATGTCCCCACCCAATAGAATGGATTCAGAATTTTAAAAAAATTAAAGAGTAAAGTTGGAAATATGTTTGGCTTTAAGCACTTACACTTTAATTGAGTTTCTCCCCTGCATTGTTTGCCTTAGCAGCAGCCATCACATTTGTTATATCATAGGAGACTTAACATCCCTCAATGGAATGAAATGACACGCTAAATTAGTTTCCAAGCATACGAACTAAATCTTAATTTAGAGTTGCTACGCATTTACGATGAATTTGAAGTCATTTTAAAAAATATGAAATGGATCAAGCTCAAAAATTTTTAAAAACTTAAAATATAATATTAGATTTTTTTCCTGTGTGATTGACTTCTGAATTCGTTCAATTAAAACAATTTTTAAAGGCAGTTTAAAATTTATCTCATATGATTGTTTTATTCTCTGATTTCTTTTTTCTTTTTAGAATTTCTTATTTTGAAGACATAATTTAATGGAAATCAACATTTGAAACTGAAGAAGTTTGTCCAACGTACCTAAAGGGGAGAAAGCTTACTCATCTCAGAATGTCCAATGTTCCTGGCAGATGCAGATGCTGAACTCAGAAAAGGATTCATTTTAAAAGTGTGTGGCTAGTGAAATCTGTCACTGTTTATTTCTGCACAGATTGGGAGAACAGTTTATACTATCGAATATTGCAAAATTTTTAAAGTGAGTCATATATTTCTTTTGAAATTTAATCATAACATTATATGTGACTTTTCTATTCGGGTGAGTTTTCTTCTGAGTTTTAGATATTTTAAATCATAGCCTAAAATAATCTGAAAAATAGAATTAAGGAACTTATAGAAAATTCTTACTAAAGAAAAGCCTCTTGTTTATGAAATCCATTCATAAAGGTATTGATTTAAGAATCCATTTATGAATTAATACAAAAGAAATGTCTTTTGCTTCTGAAGTCTGTCATAAAACCTTTAACCAAAAAAATACTTTAAAGGCTGATTTAAGAGCCCATTCGAAGGAAACGCATAATGATTGTGAAGTCAGCAGTAAATCGTTCGCCACTAGTAACAATTTAAAAGTTCAGGAACGGCTTCATTTGGAAAAAAAGTCTTGTGTTTGTACTTTCTGTGGTAAAACGTTCTCTGTATGGAGCAGTTTAAAAGTACATTATCGTATTCATACAAACGAAAAACCGTATGGCTGTGAGGTTTGCGGCAAAGCATTTCCTAGAAATTTCTCTTTACAAAGGCATTTAATTACTCATTCAGAAGAAAAACCTTATAAATGTGATATCTGTGGCAAAGCATTCGCTGCAAAGGACTATTTACGAAAACATATGCGTGTTCACACGAAAGAAAAGCCTTTTTTATGTGATATTTGTGGTAAAACTCTTGCTACAAGTGAAAGTTTGAAGGCACATTTAAGCCTTCATGCAGATGAAAAGCCATTTGCCTGTGAAATCTGTGGCAAAGCGTTTACTATAAAAGTAAGTTTAAACACCCACTTACGAAGACAACACAAAAGAAAAGCCTTGTAATTGGGAAGTTTTCTTTTCAATTGTTTATTCAAAAAATTGTACTGTGAAAACATTTACTGTTTAATACAAAAGAATATTAACTTCATAGATTTGAAGTTTAAAACAGTTTAAACATGTAATTTAAGATTTCATTTACATGTCCATCCAAACGGGAATCTCATGGTTATGAAATCTGTGGTTAAGCGTTTATTAGAAAAGATTGTTTAAAAGTACAATTAAATATTCATTTAAAACAAAAATCTTACTTTTGTGAAATTTGTGGTAAATCATTCAGAATGATCAGTCATTAAAAAGAATAATTTATTGTATATTCATAAAACTGAAAAATTCTTACAGCTTTGATATCTAGGGTAAAGCAATCATTAAGAAAAGCGTTTTAAAATTTTGCATATATATTTGTTATCGTCTGTTACTCAATAACTTATTCATTTATTTCCTGAATAATTATTCTCAAGAAAGAAGGATCTCCTAAATATTTGGTACCTGTGAAAATGCATACTTCTCCAAGGCTATGTTCAATCTGATGCTGGATATGCATACAGATGGAAGAGAAATCTGATATAATGACTGATATAAGCATAAATATAAGCTAAAGATTTGAAAGAAGAAAAGGATTTTTTAGCTTTAGCTCAAAAGTTCCTATACTTTTCTAGACCATCATCCCGTTAACATGAAAAAAAATTTACACCAACTATTCCATAATGTATAATCATACTTAATATTAAAATATCGTTGCCTTTGGGCCTGCTGCTGATCCTAAGGAAGGCTCCCACGCTCAATGGAGAGCTGTACTGCCCGGTTGGAAGCCTATGGTCAAACAGTATGTTCTGTAGTGCGACAACAGACATGCACAATCTCTTTCAACTGCATTTTTAGCAGGGATAATATTGACTTTAAATAAGTGAATTATATAATTGTAATTTAAATTCGTTTGATACATAAGCAAAGAAAACTAATCGTCATTGAATATCATGTTTTCAGCATGTTCAACTCTGCATAAAAAAAATTTATTTCAAATATTTCAAATACCAATGCATTTTTTTTTATTGTGATCTGTGTAACAAATTCAAGATAGAAATCCCTTTGTTTGATTATGTTACAGTTTGATTTGATTAAGGGCTGGGTTGTATCGAAGGTTACAACACTGTACATTTAATCGAATAAATGCCCCCAAACATATAAATTTCCGAAAAGGCATTTGCTCTTCTTTTTCACAAATGTAATTTTGATCATCAAATGTCCCCTTGTAAGGATTTAACAGTCCGAAGAAGATTTTCTTTTTCTTTAGAAAGACCAGTTAGGCTCTCTATCAATTTTAGGACAGTAAATTGCAACTATAAATAAAATAAGAGAAAAAATGCATACATGTTGTCCAGTCATGCATCGCAAAGACCACGTGCATCCAGCAAAGATGGGTAATATACTTCCTGTCTCCCCGCAGGACACTTCCAGTTTAAAAAAATTAGGATCATACCTCGGAAAAGGTTCCGTGTTTGTACAAAAAAAATTATTTCTTGCTATTTTGTTTAATTAGTTTCTAATAGCAAAGAATTCGCTGCTGGATCAAGTTTTTCTCATTCTTTCGTGCTCTCTCTTTCACACACAATCCTTGAAGTCCATATTGTCTTTAGTGTCAGGGGGACCACTTGTCATCGGGCGAGCTGGCAATTTGGCCAGTCTAGCACTTCTTATATCTACAAAGTGATCGATAAAGTTCTTTAAAGCTCCTAAAATTGAAAACGGCGTCTAGTATATCCAAGGAAGTAACATGTACCTATAGTTAAGTGACTATGCTGAATTTTTTAAAACAGCCAAATCCTACCTTGCTGCGAAATAAGGAAGGTATATGAAATAAAAGAGATCGGTCAAAAGGTCCATTTAAAGCAATGCAATCTATGACACAATAAAATCACTGGAAAAAGTTTCGTGGAGTTATCAGTAAAATTCGTGGAGTCATTCGCGATTAAAATTATAAACTTTACGTGACTGGAAAAACGGTATCTAAAATTTAGCAATTTACATTCCGGTGTTCTGTCCCACTTGTATTTTTAAGATATTATTATAATTGTTTTTGTTTAATTTATTCGTTGCTTAAATTTCACTTTTCCGTTGCTTAAGTCAAAAAAAAAAAAAAAAAAAAAAAAACCTCTATGATAATACCGGAGAATACATTTTTCAGTTTTAGTACGAATCCTTCTTTAAGTCACGTAAGAACGTTCATAATTTTAATCGCAAATATATTCACCCATTTTACTGTTTCTCTAATTTAAATGCGAATTTATAATTTCTTCATGAAACGCTTTTCTGCGTTTTTATTACGGCATAGTGTATAGTTTTCTGAATGCATCCTTTGACAAATCTCTTATTTTTTTAAACTTGTTTCTTGTAACTTCTTTATTTCGCCGCTAAGCAGCTGTAAACTGTTTTAATAAATTCATTGTAATCACTTTACTGTAGGTATACGTTACCTCTGGCTTTGAATTTACAACGATTTTTCAGACACTAGACGACGCTTTGAATTTAAAGCCTTTAGAAGGACTTTACCAATCACCCTGTAAATGATATTAGTGAATTATTCACAAATTACAGAGTTTATTGCCAGATGTGATATTCTGAAGAATTTTTTTAGTAGTACTATATATTGTTAAAGGAAATTAAATATATGATAAGTTAAATGCTTATCAGCAGCAAAAAAAAAATTGATAACATATTCGTATTATACTTCACTGAATATTCTCGTGAAGTATGTGTGTTTTGTAGACATTAGAAAGACGAGAGAACAGCACGCAAGAACTTATTTTCCATGGCATTTTCATGTTAATATTAGCATAATAAATTACTTGAAGGAAAATTCAGATTTACATATGAACATTTAATACATTATATAACCTTTCAAATGGTTATGAATAAGTGAAATGCTTTTACTACGGGTAATGGTAAATTCTTTTTTAATTTAGCTGCGATTCTGAATATGTTTTTCTTATCAGGATTGTGCTATTAATTGAACTGATTACGTTGTGCATTTCTCAATGTAAGATGTAATTGTTTGATTGGAATATTGATATTACAAGTAAACCGTAAAAAAAGAGAGATAAATGTAAATATTTCATTTATTTATATAGAAATGTATTTTAGAGTAATAAATAGCATTAACAAATTTAGTGTATTTTTCCAAAACTTCCATTAATCATTACAACATTTTTATTAAGGCATGTTAAAAAGAATTGTTTTAATATTTATTTTTCAATAACTAAAGTCAGATATCCCCAACTCCATTTCAAAACAATTTCTTCTGACATTCAAACAATTAAAATTTTAAAAACATGTATCTTTAGTATTTGTGAATTAAATATATTAGTTAAGTTCTGACATAATATCTTAAGATATTGTTCTATTTGCACAAGCAAATACAACTTGAATTTTGCTTACAGCTTGTCTTCATTCCTTGAACAATGAAAACGATTTAATAAAGTTACAAAAGAAAGACATAACATGTCAAATCAATGCTAGGCACTTTGAAATAAAAAAATCACATTTTTATTCTTTTTGGAATTTTTTTTAAAAACTCTTTTTAACTGGAATTTTTTTAATATTTGGCAATTTATTAATTTCATTTGGAGTAATAGTATGCACTAACTATTAAAGTAAAATAGATTTAGCAGCTTTTTTTTTTTTTTGCTTTCCATTCTGTTCACACAAATTATGTTATTTAAAAAAATGTCCTGACTTTAAACACAAATCTTCTAAATACTTTTAGTCTCTTTTGGCCTCCTCTGTTAACTCTATTTATGGAGTATATGCAAAAATCTCAAAATGAAAAACATAATTAGGATAAGATCTCTTTTAACAAATACATTAATGCATTTATTATAGTTTGAAGACTTTTGTACACATTTATGTTTTTAAAAATTATCTTTTTCTCAGTGAAAGTGATTCATATGTATAAAATGTTTACTTTAGACTTACTTTTTAATGTCTCATGTTAATAGCATAACATTGATCATTTTTATAATTCTTAAAAGGATAAATTTTATGGGTTAGTGATATATTTGTCCTAGTGCTTTTTCTCTCTTTGTTTAATTGATAAATTTATAATTGATATAGAAATACATGCTTATAAAAGATAAAAAAAAAGCTATAAATACTTCATATAATTTTTTCTTATATTTGAAATTATAAAATTAAACTAATTTTCTCAACATTCTAATATAAAATGTTCTTATAATTTTTAAGTTGAGGCCCTGTGTTAAATCACTTCTTCGCTTTTCCTTTCATCTTTTGGTACGACTAGTTAGTTTAATTATAAGGATATAAAAAATAATAAATAT
Source organism: Argiope aurantia (assembly GCA_026543865.1). Lineage (NCBI taxonomy): Eukaryota > Metazoa > Arthropoda > Arachnida > Araneae > Araneidae > Argiope > Argiope aurantia. The sequence continues at coordinate 128,513 of JAPMOR010100750.1, forward strand.
ATCTATCCAGTTACATTAAATATATGTCTAATCATAAATATCTAGAGTTTTATATTTTAAATAAGCACAAACTATGTTTTATGTCAGTCACTGCTCCAAATTTCAGCCGGAAAGGAAAATGGAATTCCTTTGAGGCCATATGCTTCCCAATGGCTCTTCTTTCTCTCTTGGAAATAATTTTTAAACTTATTTTTTCATGATTAAAAAATTCAGAAATTAGCCCTTTTTGTTTGTTTCTTTCTTCTATGCACTGCTTAAATTCATCTACTTTGAATACAATTTATGCAAGAATTTTGAAGAGTGTTGCAGAAAATAATAAAAACTAAGAAAATAAATAAAGGGTGAGGGGAAGAAAGATTTCAATCTACAGGAGTAAGTTTTAGAATGCATATGTAAAGCATCAATTCAAATCCCATCAAACAACAGCTGAGGTTTGATTTTTACAAAACTTTGATTGATATATGGGAATACATGTATCATCAATAAAAATTTAAGGACTATTTTAGCTCCAAAGATATGTTTTATTCATCTTCTCAAAATTAAAAAAAATCAGAACTCTTTGGTTTCAAAGGTATGTTTTATTCTTCTGAAAATGCTTCAATACACAACAGAGCAACTTGTAAGTACTTCATTCAACTACTTTATTCTTTAAGATATATAAAAAATTAATTGAAAAATGTTTAAGATATGATTCATGAAATAAATGCTATTTAATACAATTGTGGTTGTATCGTATTGGACAAAAGCAGATTTAAATATCAGAGACTACTCAGCTGTTGTTTCGAATCTTGTATATTCAATTTACTTTCTTACTGCATAATTTCGTTATTGATGTGCATCAACTGAGTATGAAATATGTCTCTTCAAGTAAATAGTTATATATATGCGTGATTGTGTTGCAAACAATGTTAGTGTTTTTCTAATACACCTTACCAAGATGGATATAGACATTGTCTCATCCCATACCATAATAGCATTAAAATTTTATATCATATTAATACCACTTATTTTAACACCATACAAATCCTGTTAGAATGCTCTAGTACATTTTTAAAGCATGCACAAAAAAAAAAAAAAATTACAACTAACAAACATATTTTTGAAGCATGATAGTAATATAATAAGTATAAATTAACTTAGAGGAAATACACTCCTTTCAAAACAATGTGGAAAACTATACTTTTGGATGTTTTTTAGGTAATTCAGTTAAACTTCCATATGCATGCCCTTTTAGGGCAGGTGGTAATCATCGATTAACTTATCTTCCACCAAAATGACTTTTATTTCCACAATAAATTGATTTTCTTCTTGCAATTGTTGTAGGTTGGACAGGTATTTGCTTGCCTATTACTGCTGCACTTCAAAACTCTGCTTGATTAGTTAAAATTTCTAAAGGGGAGGAGGGGGGTAAATGAAGAAACCTAAATAAGTTTCTTCCAATTTTCAACATACAATTGAAGAGGTTAGTTAAAGAAAGTTCTATATGACATCTTAATGAATTAAAGAAATTTAGCTTTAGAATGTATAAAAACACAAGAAAGCCACTTACAAAACTCCTTTTCATATTAAAACTATCTTATTACATTTTGTATAGAAGAGATGCTATCATATTATTAAAAATGAATGTATAAGTTTTCAAATTGCTTTTTTTTATTGCAAGTTTAAAAACATCAGGATTGTTTTTGTACTTAGATAAGTTTCTTTCACTAAATTCTTTAAATGTGGTATAAAAAATGATAAGTTATTAGTATTAACCCATGACATATAACATTAGCTATATTTTTGAGAACATTAAATAAAATTAATAGAAAACCATACACTGTTTCGGTAAAATTTAAACAATATATTTTTAAATTCATGTACTGAATGTATATTGTAATAAAATTATCACTCTTTCAATTTCAATTTTTACGGCAATAAAAATGAAAAGAAAAGCATAAAACAATTATGAAATCTAAAGCTAAATAGACTTCAAAACTAGATTTAAAAGTTTAGACATTAAAAATTAAAAAAAAAAGAAATTTTCTACCATATAACATAAACATTAAACTGCCACACATTAAATCTTATTTTCTATCTAGTGAATTTTCTAATGTAAACTTAACAGGTCTACAAAAATATATTTAAAAAGTACCTTCCAAAGTTATACAAGGCAGACATCCATTCAGTTTCTGTTTTTACAAAATTGTCATTTTTTTATTGCAAGTGTAAAAACATCAGGATTGTTTTTGTACTTAGATTTAATCCGATTAATTATATCATCAAATTTTTGTAAGTAATCATCATTTGTTTCACTCTCTGAGTTTTGATAAGTAGCTAGAATGGGCTGTGTAGTAATGTTCATAGTTGGTAGAACCATGTTGTTATCATTGCAAGGTTGAGAAAATTTGTCACAATCTGTAGGTGAAAGTGTCTCATCTGAAAAATGTGTAAGTGTATTATTATCAGACTGTGAAAGTATATCGTTAGGGGAATGTGGAAGTATCGTAAAAGAAAATTATGGATGTAGAGCATCATTAGATTGAGAAAGAGGGAAAACTGCATTGTGTGATGGGTTAAAACTTAAAGATAGCAAAAGATAAGCTACTTAAAGGTAGCTATTTGGATTGGCTTTTTCCCAGTAACAATTTCATATATTAATTTCCTACTTTCTAGTGAATGAACAAATGTTGACTGTTTATTTTGCTTCAGAATCATTGCACTTAATTTTTTGCAAAGTTTACCATTCATATCAACAAAGCAAATACAAATGGAACTTTCCAAATCAACAAAATAGTGATCAATTTCGAAATAAATGTTGTTCCTATTTTGTGATCTGATGTTCTGAATGCCTTTATCATCAAGCGTTTTACTTTTTTACAAGTTTTTAGGAAGAACTCCCAAAACTAAAATCTAAATATCTACAATGATGATGCCCAATAATTGAACCAAACTGAGTGCTTCCACTTGTCCAAGTATGATATATTTTAAAACTTTGAACAAACTTTCAACAAAGTTTGTAGTATTGTTTCCCCTGGTACAAAGCATTTTTCTGTAACAAGTACCCCATAATTGCATTTTGGAGAGCAACTTACTCAAATACACTATAAACTTGTCTTATTTCTTAACCGTGTTATTTTCTGGAATATTTTGAAGCAATTCTTTCAGCTGCATTTCAGTTTCTGAATACATTAATGCTTTAAATGAAAAAATATAGTTCTTGACGGTTCTCTCTTAGAATTTTAAAATCACTGTTAATAAGTCATTGCCGGATTGCACAGTAAACTGTCAGTGTAAGTAAGTGGAATTATGTCGTATTTCACTCAACACTTTTCTTTCTTTCCGATCATCATCCATCATTACAATCAGTGGCCCATTTTGTAATAAACAACAGTTTTCAGGGAAACACTCATAAAGAAGTTCTACTCCTTCAAGAAAAACATTAGTTTCAGCTGCATTTGTGATGATGTACCCAGTAGGTACTCCTTCAGCTACACCTGGAGAAATAAAATAAGTAGATACTATTATTTAATCTGTCCATGTGGCCAGGTGCTTCAACCATTATCAATACTTGAACATTGTTAAATAGATCTATACCTTGTTTCATGATCTAAGTCACTACAGCAATTGCTAAACTGTTTTTTTTTCTTTGAAAAAGTAGCTTTACAGTATGGCTGCTGATTGTAAGAGGAAATATATTTTTCAATTTCTCTGATGATAGCACTTTCTTTTCATGACCCATAGACTCTCCTAAATTGATTATTCACTAATGATTTATGACAGATAATGAGGGTAGCTTAAAACTGTCCTTGCATGCTTCTTCATAATCTTCATTATCCTGAAGCTCTAATTCCCTTTGCAACATCTCTCTTGCAGAAGTTGCTGTAAGAAGACGTTTTCGCTTTAGCTCTGATAACGATTTGAACATTTTAGTAGCAGCATTATCAAGCAAATGATTATACGAGTACAGAAGTTTGCATAATGAATTAAATTCTACAACTTCTGGGAATTATTCTTTGTGTTTTGGTTGTGAAAAGTACTTGCAATTAAAAACAATTTGAATACTTTACCATGGATATATTATATGGACTGTTAAAGCAAATTTAAGCTTTTCAATATGTAATAAATTATTATTAATACTGAAAAATAATTAATTAAATGAAGGAAGTAGGTAAGTGACGAATAAATCCAACATTCTCACTAAGTACAAATTTCTTATCTCCATCTTTTGACAACTCATAATAAAAAGGTATAATAAATTCAATTTTATTTCAATCGAACATAGGTTTTTAATCATAAAACTGAATTCATTAGTTAATTCTCAATAAACCTTTATATTAGAAGCTAAAATCACGTCTATAGAATGGGATAACCAGTCGCATACGCCTCAGTATATACTAATTACTTGTCCTGTATTAATTTAATTAGAAGTTATGAAAACACAAATGTTTTTCATGTATGCAATGTATACATTACATGACAAATCTAAAAAGTTTTACATCTAAATTCATAAACACAAAATAAAAATAATTTAAATTTGTAAGGTATTAAAATAATTAAGAATCTCTTTTTAGTTAGGAATTTCATTTTGCGCTTAAGATATGAAATATTAGATAATACTGGATTATTGAAATTTGCTGTAAAGGAACTGCAAAAAGGTTTGAAGCTTAAAGAAAAAACAGAAATCTAAGGGCAATCCTTATCTCTAGGTAATTCTTAAAAGGCCAAATTTGGAAATGTTGTTCCTGAATTGTAATACATGGCAGAAATATAATTTTTTTTATAACAGAGTTCAAAAGCAAGTGCTCACTACTGTATAAATCTTTTGCAATCTGTTTCCAGATAAATACCATCTATGTACATATTATTCATATATTGTAATATATATTAGTCGTTATTATTATTCATCAAATTTAAATAGTAAAAACTTACCATTGATAAGAATTTAAAGTGCTGCACGGTATCCTTTTTTTTTTTTTTTTGTAATCATCAATAATGAGAGCACTAAGTGTCGATGAATTCCAGTAGAAGAAGATTAATATTATTTATAAAGCAATGAAGTAATGATTTTTAAAAATCCAAATAATAATAAACAAATCTAAAGTCTTAATTTTTTATTTTATTAATACTTAAAATATATTTAAAGATTATAAATTTATGAAAATTATAAAAAAAAAATCTATATTTTATTTCAATTCTTAACCCTTCATACAGTGCAATTTACGTAACAGGTACAGCTTTTAAATTTAAGCAATTAATTGAATTAAGTAATTAATTCAATCAAATGTGTCTTGGGAGGATAAAAAATTACAGCACAAAAAAAATCACCAGATTTTCTTTCCTTTATCGAACTGGCCAGTAGATTAAAAAGAGAATAAAAAGAACCGTTATTTCCATACTAGGAAAATGCATATAAACTATACAATATTTGCTAAGTGTTCTGTAACAAGGCATACAGCAAATTTGATTCTTGTCACTAGCAAAATGAATTATAGATCAGGCCTTGGTTAAAAATATGTGTTGATATATGGTACAGAGTATGGACGCTCTATAACTTTTATGTATTTGTAATATTAAAACAAACATAAAACAATTTAAGAAACATGTATAATACAAATACTTATTATAACTGAATTTGATACAATTAAATATATCTGTAGCTAGACAGAAACAACTATGTTTCTTGCCACATGTAATATAAACTCTAAATAATAACGCAAAAAGTGTCTAAAATGACACATTTATAGAACAACATTCTTTATGGAAATTGAAGCATTAAAATATGAAATATTAGTTATTACTTGTTGCACATTGTGCTGGCATCTAAAGTCGCCTATATATACATTAAGGCTCCCAGTTGATTTGTGTGTTCTCTGAACACATCAAACTGCTTCTGATCTTTGTTCATATTCTTTTATCCATTCCTAAAATGTGTGTTACAAAAATGCAAGAAATAAGTATTCAAAAGATATGTATAAACTATTAATAAATTTAGAAATCTTGATATTTATTTAATAACTAAAGAGAGTTCGATTAAAATTCCAGTTAGCTGAAAAGGAACTTCCTAAAAGTTTAGAGCTCAAAGAAAAGCCAGAAATCTCTGGGCAATCCTTAAAAAAATGAAACCATTGGGAATCGTTTTTTATCCTTGCAAGATAAGTCAGAAATACGATTTTTTTTTTCTTTCATAACAGAATTGAAATATTTGATAAACAGCTAGTGCACACCAAATTTACATCATTTATCTGCTATCTGTTTCTCAATACATACCATCAATGTTTCATATTTTAGAATATTAATTTATAAATGAAGTAATTTTTTTTATTAATAAAAGTAAGAATTTTATTTGAAAATGGACATGTGGAAAAGGCTGGTTCAAAGTAAAGGTCCAAAAACTCGTGTGGAGATTCATAAGAAAAATGTTATACTGACAAATAATCTTTCCAAGTTTGGTGATATAATGTAACCAAAAAAGATACAACAAAATTTATATTATATACCCAACAAAATTTCCTTATAAAGAAAATTTCTCGAATTTTTTTTTTTTTTTTTTTTTTTTTTTTTTTTTTTTTGTAAAGAGTGTTTGAAATGAAACAGTTGTTTTAAGATTGGAAATCTAATTTTTTCTAATAATGCGCAATGGACAAGTAAGTGCAGGTATAAGAGAGAATAAATTGCTGTAAGTCTTACATTTTACAAAAGAAGTATCTAGTAAAGTTATTTGCTTCTGAAGCGTGATTGTCAGTAGTAGTTTATTTGAAAAAAAAAACACTGTTGGTATACATAATGTATACATCAGTAAATTTTGCATTGGTAAAAAATTATGTTTTGGCGGAGTAAAAGTAAGTGATCAGAAGAGAAATATGCTCTGCAATATACTTTCATCAGAAAGGAAGAAATATTCCTTTCTGATGAAAGTACATCATCATTGAATTCATAGATTTCTTGCTCAAATCATCTTCAGTCCATTTCCATAATTTTAATATAAAAAATGATATTGGATTAGTTCCCCCCCCCCTTATTTGCCGATCATAAATTTAGAAACTTTGTTATTAAAATTGTGGAAAGTTTTGAAAATTATTTTCATTTTTTCACTTGAACAAGCGTCTGTTGAAAGAGGATTTAGCCTTAAAAATATTGAAGCGGGGAATTTCAATTAAAAATATTATGTTTCACAACATGTAATCTATACCCACATAAAGCAGTCTTGCAGCATCCACTCAGAAAACTTTACTAAAAGGATTGAAAATTTTAGAAACGTCAGCCCATTCTAAATGGCGCCTATTTTTTGTAAGAACAGATCACCAAAGAAATAGGTGGCAATGGCATAAAGTTAGAATCTGATTTCTTGATCTCTATACAGAAGAAGAAATTTCTCTTAGAAAAGTTAATTGCTGAAATTGAATATAAAGTTAATGCACTGGCTTTACAAGCCAGCCTTTTCACGACTAACAAAATAATCTAATGTGTTGGGAAAAATCATTTGTGTCAAAATTGTTCGAATTGAAACAGTTACGAAAAATCTCTAAATGAAGCAACTTTTTATTTATATATTTAATAAAATTAGCAGTATTTTTATATTGGAGATTTGTTTACTTAAGCACTTATACTTTAACTGAGTTTCTTTCCTGCATTTTTTGCCTCAATCGCAGAAATCATGCTTTTTATAGCATAGGCGACTTGATATCTTTCAGCGGACTGAAATGACACACTAATTTAGTTTTGAAATATACTAAATCTGAATTTAGCACTAAACAGAATAGCCGGGATTGATGATTAACTGAATCTGAACATTAACGATGAGTTTGAAATCATTTAAAAAAAACTGATCAAACTTAAAAATATCAAAAGATATAAACTATAATATTAGTGATTTTTCATTCTTTCTCTGTTAAAGAGTTTTCAATTCCTTCATGCAAAACAATTTGCAAAGGTGTTTTAAAATTCATTTCATATAAATTTTTAAGTACTGATTTTTTTTTCTTTTTAGGATTCTTATTTTGAAAGAATGCCATTTTGAAAAGCTGATTTAATGGAAATTGGCGTTTGAAACAGAAAATCAAATTTTGGTCATCTGGTAACCCTGGCCAACTTATTCTTTTACCAAGAAGAAGTTTGTACTACGAACCTAAAGGAGTGAACGCTTCCTCATCTCATAACTGTCCTTTGATCCTGGCAGATGAGATGCTGAGCTCAGAAAAGGATTCATTTTAAAACTCTGTACTCTGGCTAGTAAAATCTATGACTATTTTTTTCTGTATAGATTGGGAGAACAGTTTATAGTATCGAATTTTGCAAAATTTTTAAAGTGAGTCATATATTTCTTTTGAAATTTAATCATAACATTATATGTGACTTTTCTATTCGGGTGAGTTTGCTTCTGAGTTTTAGATGTTTAAAATCTTAGACTAAAAAAATCTGAAAAACAGAATTAAGGAACTTAAAGAAAATTCTTACCAAAGAAAAGCCTTTTGTTTATGAAATCTATCATAAATCCTTTCATAAAGGTATTGATTTAAGAATCCAATTTATAAATTCATACAAAAGAAATGTCTTTTGCTTCTGAAGTCTGCCATAAAACCTTTAACCGAAAAAATACTTTAAGGGCTGATTTAAGAGCCCACTTGAAGGAAACGCTTAATGATTGTGAAGTCAGCAGTAAATCGTTCGCTACAAGTAACCATTTAAAAGTTCATATATGGTTTCATTCGGTTAAAAAATTCATTACGGTTTCACATGGATGAAAAGCTTTGTGTTTGTGTATTCTGTGGTAAAACGTTCTCTGTAAAGAGAAGTTTGAAAATACATTATCGTATTCATACAAAAGAAGAAAAAAAACTTATATTTGTGAAGTCTACAGCAAAGAATTATCTGAAAATGGCTCTTTAAAAAGGCATTTACGAGTTCATTCTAAAGAAAAGCCCCATGATTGTGAAATCTGTGGTAAAAAGTTGCTTTAAGTAATTATTTAAAGACATTTACGTATTCATATGAAAGAATCGCCTTTTTCAAGTGATATTTGCAGTAAAGGATTTTCTCGAAAAAAAAATTTTTAATGCACATTTACGTATTAATATGAACTATAGGCTTTTTTCATGTAATATCTTAAGTAAAGCGTTTTCTCGAAAAAGAAGTTTAAACGCACATTTACGAACACATAGAAAAAAAAGATTTGTAATTGAGAAGTTTAACTGTCAGTTGTTTATTCAAAGAAGGTTAAGGTTTTACTTTGGAATAGTTTTACTATTCTCTTTTTCAGTAAATACTTATCATTTTTCTTCATAAAAATATATGAGGATATTAAATACTTCTCATAACCCATATTTAACTTTATTTCTTGAGTAATGTTTTTTGCATCAATTAAATATCTTTTTTATTTGTACTTGAAGATGATTATGATAAGAAATTATACATCTAAAATTACTGCGGAGATTAATTAAATGAAAGTGTAATCATGTGTAATATCCTATCTGGAATTATATTTAAGTACTCCTTTATGTATTTACTTTAAATATTTCTTAGTCACTATACACCATATAATGAAGATGTGTGCACTCTAAAAATTAATATTGATTTGCTTCAAAAAGTGAATATCAAAGAATCATCAGAATATTCTTTTCTAACAATTTTCTTCGTAAAATCAGTTATAACATGCGAAAATTTTGAAGAATTTAACATAATATGTAAAATTTAGCTATTTGACACTTTCAATTTGAATTTTGAAATTAAATATTCATTTTAAGAAATTATGCTTTTGTATCAATGAACAATGGAATTTTTATGCTTTGTGGTGCAGTATGTTTTGATAAAAATTTTTTAAGTATGTCTTTAAAGATTTTTATAATTGGATATGTTTTCGAATTTAATACCTGTAATTAGATACTGAATACAGTTTGTAAAAGTAATTCTTGATACTGAAAATTGAATTGCTGAAAAAAAATGCATATCTGCGAATAAAGTACATATTAATATCAGTTGCGGAGTGGTTCTTAAAATAGTAGTAGTACGGTGACAACAGGTGTTCCCATACACTCCCTCTCCCCCCTCCCCATATATATAATTAAAATTTAAAAATTAACATAATTTATTAATAATAAAAATATGTTAGATATATTATTAATTACAGTATACAAATATTATGCTTATTTAGAGAAGTGAGTACTATCAAATATTCAAATTAATATCTAATTTTATATTAGTTTTTACAGGTGTATAGTGTACTGATATTTATATCGACATTGTTATTTTGAGAATTTTTTTAATCCAAGCTCAAAATAACGTGCAAACTATCTTACATATTTTAAAGAATAGTTCTTATCATCAAAGATTAAGGCTCTAATGTATAGAAATACACTGCATACAATTCACTATTTTAAGAACATATCGACACGTACTTTAGTTCTCTAAATTATTGGGCTAGCCTACCAATAATTATTTCTTCCACTAATTCAGCTAATAATGCTCTTAGAATTGAAAACGATTCATAGGTTTCCGAGTTATCTTCAGTCAATTAATTTCTTAATCAATTCTTAATTATTTCCAGCTTTGAAAATCTCTTTTCACGGAGCATTTGAGTGACTGATAGGGTTCAAGAAACTTTATAAAATTCTGAAAGACTTTCATATGCTTTAATGAAACTTGTTTGATACAAAAATCCTTAATATCCATACTGGGCATGTGCAGCAACTGTTAAAGTTATTACAATTTAAATATATCAAGTTCTTATCAGTATTTCAAATGCTACACTTTTAGTGGTCATGCTGTTTTGTTCTTAATTTTAGTAATTAAAAACATTTATGCATAATTTCCCAATTTGCTGTGGTATCATGATGAAAATAAATTTCGTTGTTATCCCAGATTCTAATGTTGCTTTTCTATTAAACACATGAGTACAATCCCCTCAGGGGCCCGCCTTCTTTTGGTGGGTACGGGTGTCCCAATCCCGAGGTACCCAGGGATCTTTACTCCCTTTATGTTTACTCTTCACTACGCCTTCTGCTGTCTCCTTTTTTCTTCGTTCCCTCGAGGGTAGGCGAGGGAGCTCTCCACGAGAAGCTGTCGCCGCTCTGTTTGCTTCTTGCTTCCCATGGACCACAAATACCCCCACGTGTTTGCCGTGCTTGGCGACCCATTAGACGGGTGGTACATTTCGATCCCTTGTGTATCAATCGGCTGGTATCCCAGCCATTTGGCTGGTCTGCTCAAGGGTATCAAGCGAAGGGGTCACCTTCTGGGGCTCTGCGTTAATGGTGGTAGACGTTCCTGGAAGTGGCTCTTAGCGCATAAGTTCTGGCTAGCATCAGGGTAAGCGCCGAGGCTGGAGGCAACCAGAGCCGGTGGCTGCCTTCCCTTGTTGGGCTCTGTGGTGAGCAGTGCCGTCGGGGCTTGAATTTTTTTGCTCTTTTTGCATGGGTTTTTCTAACACTTTGCCACGTTTACCTATAACAGATGATACAAGATTTTTAATCTTACATACAACAAAGACTTTCCATAAAGTATCACCTTTCATTGTTCAAAGATTAATTTCATCATTTATTGGCGATGTCAAAGCTACTAAAAAGCTTCCATCTGGGGATCTTCTAATTGAGACCTGATCAAAAGCTCCAATTGCTGCTATGCAGAAATTAACAAAACTTGGAGACTTCCCTGTAGAGGTAACTTCTCATAGGACACTGAATTTTTCTCGAGGGATCATCTCTGATTTAGATCTTTTTGATTGTTCGAAGACTGAACTCGTTCAGGAATTACATTCTCAAAAAGTTTGTGCAGCTCATCGTATAAAAATTAAACGTAACGGCACATTGATTCCTACAAAACATGTCATTCTAACCTTCAGTAGCCCTCAACTTCCGAAATTTATATGGGCTGGCTACATACAATCCAAAGTTAAACCTTATATTCCGAATCTTCTGCGTTGCTTCAAATGTCAGAGATTCGGACATTCACAGGAAACTTGCCGTAGCAACCTTCGATGTTCTAAATGCTCAGCTGATGGCCATGAAACTTCAGTTTGTAGCTCGCAGGCTTTGAAATGTTTAAACTGCTCTGGACCTCACCCTACTTATTCTCGTGATTGTCCTAAATGGAAGATGGAGAAAGAAATCCAAAGCCTGAAAGTTAAAAGAAACATATCCTATGCAGAAGCGAGAAAGTTAGTTTTAAACAGGACACCGAAACCTGGCCTTTCTTATAGTCGTGCCATGAAATCAACATTAAAATGTACTGGCTCTTAGACAGAGATTACAGACATTATCACTATGAATACCTGTTCCTGTAAACATTCGGCTCATGAATCAGATAAGAGCAATAACTCGCAAAAAACTGAAACCAATCGAAATCAAGCTTCTACTTCGACAAAAAATTCTCTACCTGTTTCTCAATCCAAACATTCTGAAGTTTCTTTAACTCGAATCTCTAAGAAAAAACGCAAGAAAGCAAAATCTCAAAGTGCAAAAACATCTAACACTGAGGTTTCACCTATACCTCCAGATCCTTCTGATATCCCAATTACTTCAGATTCTATTTTATCAATTAGTCCATCTACATCTGATATGGTTGAAGACACTATAGACTATGACCCAAACGAAACTTTTGAAGAAACTTCCCCAGTTGTTGATACGCAAGAACAACAAACACTAAGTTTTAAAACCCCTACTTCAACCGAAATCTTACTGTTAAAGAAAAATTAAAAAACAGCCCATTTCATTGGATTAATTTTAAAACTTTTCATCCTAAGACAATTAGTACCACTGTCCATGACAAGTACACAAAGAAATATCGTGTCAAAAGACTACAATGATTTTTTATCCCTAATTTTGACATTATCATTTGTCTATTGATTTTGTTAAATATTTTTATGAATTTCTTGAATTTTTATCTTCTTATCTTAGTTTGCATATAGTTCTTCATATTTTAGATTTTATGTCATTTATATGATTGATCTTTTATTCATGAGTTTCTTTTTACCATTTGATTGGCGCAGTTTAGCCAAACATGGCTCTTGTGCCATTAAACCTCAATCAATCATGAGTACCAAATCTGTTTTAATTTTTGCTATGCACAACTATCTTTTGTATTATTAAAATGTTGTCCATTTTCATTTCCGATTTTTTTCTTCGTTTCTTCAAATAAATTTAATTTTTAGGTAGTTAATATATTATTTTGATAAATTTAATTTCTATTCATGCTTTTAACTTGCATTTATGCTTATATTAAGATGATGATCTTTTTTGGTGTTTAAGTTATTCATTTGTTTTCTATCTTTGACGACCAGTTAGTTGGTTGGGATTAATGATTGCTAAAATTTTTATTTAAATAGTTTATGTTGCTACCTTTTAATGATTCCCTCGGAAAATGATTTTTCAAATTTTAATAGAAAGATAGCATGTACTATTTTAGAACCATACATCATTTTCTTTATTATGCATCTCCTTATTGTTCGATAACCTTACTTAAAATTTGAAATTTAATCTTGAACAGAACTAATTAAAATGCGACCAATAGAAAAATTTTCTTGCAGCAGCTATTAAAATTGACTGCACTGTAAGAAGTTTTCATCATTTCTTACTTCTAAATTTGAGCTTAATTCTGAGAAAATTTCAAAAAGTTTTTTAAAAGTATACTAAGCAATTTTTTAAGCATTTTTGAGAGAACAATAGATTACCTAAAGGAAAATATAAATTTATATATGAAAATATAATACATTATATAACCTTTAAAATGATTATGAATGAAGAGAAATGTTTTTACTAGGGGTAATGGTAATTTCTTTTTTAATTTAGCTAGGATCCTGAATATGTGTTTCTTAAAAATGTATATATTGTGTCTATAATATGTATATATATAATACGTCTATAAAATGTATGTATCTATATGTATTGTACTATTAATTGAACTTATTACATTGTACGTTTCTCAATATCAGATGTAATTGTTTTCATTTTCATTATTTAACTACCTGTATTTTTGTCTGTATAATTAATGTTGTTAAAGCAGAATAAAAACTGATCACAATTTCGTCTGCTCATGTATGCAAACTATCCATTCTAATCGCGACAGAATGCTAATTTCTATAACTTTAGAGACACATTGACAAATTTATATAATATGTGAAGATATAATACATTATATAGCCTTTAATATAGTCATGAATAAAGTGAATTGTATATTTCACTTTATTATAAAATTTGTATATTTGAAATTCAAATAATGTTTCAAATGACTCAAAGAGTTGTAATTTAAATTTTTTGAGTCAAAAAATACAATTTTGGAAATATTACAAAATCGAACTTTTTATCCTATAGCTATACTCTATTTGTCATATTAGGAAAAAATTTTCTTGTAAAACTAGTATTTTAAATAAAAAATAATTATAATAATTTCATCACTCTGACTAAAACTAACGTATTTGCAAAGATTTAAATATCACAATTTTGCAAGATTTTAAACCATTTCAGTAGACTCCTTGATGAATATCCGCCGATGAACTCGCGGCTTTCTTTCCAGACCATCATTTATCAAAAATAATGAAATTCGAAACTTCATTTCTAGGTCACTGATGAGTTGTATTGTTTGACATGTTTGTGAACTAAAACATTTTTACTAAATATTATTCAAAGGATAAGGAATTGTATAAAAATTTTAGTTTTGCTGTGTTTTGAGCATTACATTTATTAATACAAACAATGTAAAATATAGTTCTTTACTTTAAACATTTCTCCATTTCGAAGTATATGTCTAGCAATTAACAGTTGCTATTTGGCCACCATTAAAGTGGGCACAAAATCAATTGGACGCAAAAATAAGTAAATAAAATGAAGACGCTTTTGATGGACGGTTTTTGATCTTCAAACTCATCTTTCGATATTTCTGAAGTCATGTTCCAGTTAAGATGCTAATTAGAACCGAAGCCGAAGCCTTCCATCCCATTCTATTATTCAAGAGAGTCATCTCAACTCAAAGAATGTAGACTTTTACTAATCATTTTCATTTAAGTCACTTGCGGGAATTCTAGGACCGAAGCCTTCCATTCCATTCCAGTATCAGGAGTGTCAACTCAATTCAAATGACGTAACCTTTTACCAATCATTTTCAATTAAGGCACTAGTGGAAATTTTAGGACCGAAGCCTTCCATTCCGCGAGTTTGCAAATTGTACAGACTTATTCTATGGCAAAGAATACCGACCAGATCTGATCGGTTTAAGCCTTGGTAGCTTTTGGGCAATGCTTTGAACTCATAGTAAGTAGTCTAGTTATTGTTCATTTGGCTCATACCTTGGGGTTTTCATTAGTTTAATGGAAGATAAGAATGAATTTCAACACGATCTACTTTTTATTAAAATAATTGCATTTTTTAAATATTTGTGTTTAATTAAACAATAATTCATATTAAATAGAAAACTGTTTCAATCGGGATAAACGTTTCTGTTTCTAAATTATGAAATATAAGTAATTAATGATTTTATGTTCAGATGTATAAAAACTATATGAATGTAATTGCTAAATATATGTTGCAGCAATTAAATACTTCTTATTTTTCTATGATTTAAGTGCTATTATTAGATAATATAAGTAAGCTGAACATTTGCTACTTTCCTATCACCCACATGTTGAGGGGAAGTGATTACCTAATGCCCCAAAATGTATAAATAGGAGAGCTTTAACAGAAAATGGGAGTTCGTAGCTAATTTTTTTTAGTTATATCAAAATAATATTAAGAAACAAAATTATTTTTTATAAATTATAATTTTTATATTTCTTGAATTTAGGTATGAGGATTTGATCTTTTCTACTGTACATGTGTTCAAGATTGATATTACAAGTAAACTGTAAAAAAAAAAGGAAGATAAATGTAAATGTTTCATTTATTTATATAGAAATTTAATTCAGAGTGTTAAATAACATTAAGAAATTTCGTGTATTTTCCAAAACATTCATTAATCATTCCAAAATTTTTATTAAGATATGCTAAAAAGAATTTTTTTAATATTTATTTTTCAATAACTAAAGTCAGATATCCCAAACTCTATTTCAAAACAATTTCTTCTAACAATCAAACAACTAAAATTTTAAAAACATATATCTTTAGTATTTGTGAATTAAATCTATTAGTTAAATTCTAACATAATATTTTAAGATACTGTTCTATTTCCACAAGTGAATACAATTTGAATTTTGTCTGCAGTGAATAATGCCTTCATTCCTTGAACAAGGAAAAAAATTTAATAAAGTTACAAAAGAATGACATAACATTTCAAATCACTGCTAGGTACTTTAAAATAAAAGAAATTGCATTTTTATTCTTTTAGGAATTTTTTAAAAAACTTTTAAGTTGGAAATTTTTTAATATTTGGCAATTTATTAGTTTCAGTTAGAGTGATAGTATGCACTAAGTATCAAAGTAATATAGATTTAGCACTTCTTTTTTGTCCGCTCTGTTCACAAAAACTATTTTATTGAAAAAATGTACTGACTTTAAACATAAATCTTCTAAATACATATAACCTATTTTTGCCTCCTTTGTGAAATATATTTATAGAGTAATGTGAAAACCTCAAAATGAAAACTCAGAGGCGGCGGCAGAGATTTACCGACGGGGAGGCAAGATAAAGCCGACAGGGGGGCAAGCACAATATCTCTCATTTGGCTTCAAATTACTCATAATAATTAATTTTTCATTTAATTAAAGAAAATCAAATATTATTTAGCTTCTTTTTTATTCAGATGCTGATTCTTTCTTTCATTGTTAAAACTTCACAAAGGTATTTGTAAAAAAAAAAATGTTCTCAGTTTCTTTTACTGACCATCAAAATATTGTCAATATTTGAGTCTATTTCTTAATGAAACCGTTCAGATTTACTTTCTCTGAGATCTAATTTTAGAAAAAATATGATTATATTCCAAATATATTTATCAAATAAGGATTGCAAAAACGAGCAGGAATTCATATGTGTTTCGAATCCGAGGAGAATAAGTTCGCGTATTGAACAAAAATTTACTATAGTTCGGACGCGAAGTATATAGAATGTTGAAAAGTTACAATGATATTGTTTTTTAAGAAGGCCGGAGAAAACATTTTATAAATAAATGTACAAACTTACTATTTTATGTAAGATAAGAAAAATATTCGTATGAAAATGGACTGCTTAAACGTTAGATCCCCTATGTGTTTATTTTTAAATATATATCATTTAGGCTTGAAAAAAACCAATGAATTTTATTTAAAAAAACAATTATATTTTTAATATGAATTCCCTTATCTTCATTTTCAGGCATGTGTTCATAAGGTTAAGTACTTTCTTAATTCAAAGGTACTGCAAGCCAATATTCCTACCGAAAAGTGAGTTTTATTCTCTCAGTTTCACGCATTAATTTTTCTTAATCCTTTCTTATGCAAAAACGAGTTGGACTAGCATATGAAATTATTAAATTTTAAATCTGCAATTAAATGAAAGTATTTAATAATTTAAAATGCAAAAATCACTTGTAAACGCATCGTGATTTCAAATGAACTTATATTATTCTAGGGATTAAAATAATAATAATTGTTCCAAATAAGATCTGCCGTCTAATTAGGAAGTAAATTCATATATCGAGGGCTAATGTGTTATTTATGAATAATTATTTTAATCATCTTTTTATCTTTATTGAAAGTCTACTAAATATTTAGAAGCATCTGAAATTATACAGCTTTTGCCGCGAATAGTAATTGAAAGACAAAAATAAAAACAATACCTTCCTCGATTACATAGCTATAATATTGAATGCAGAGTCTGAAAAATTTAGGTAGTAATTTATTTAATCAATTTAGTGTATACTTGAATAAATTCTTTTAGTGTAGCTAAAAAGCTACCATATAACAAATATTTTTTTGTCGTCAATTGCAGTCAGATATATTTCGTTAGGGTAATAATTGTAGCCTGATAAATTAGATTGCAAAAGAAAACGGATATTTTATTGTTAAATAAACTCACAATTACGAAAGTTTACAATTACAAAATTTACTTACTCCAGTGACTTAAAATGAATTCACATAATTTGGCTACATATTGAAAACATCTATTGTTGAAAGACTGTTCGAATTACCTTGGTAAAAAAATGAGCACATAGCCAGTTGCAGATACCATGATGTATTTAATAGAATATTACTATTATTCGATATTATTCTATGCAAACAATATTCTTGTAAAAGGATTGCTGCAGTTAAAGGAATGTTGTTAGCTCTTCCTATGAGGTTTATGAGTAATATCCAAGCTATGATGAAATTTGTTGTCAACATTTTATCACTTTTTACTAGTAATGTAGAAAGAATTATCATTGCTGCAAGTGTGTATATGAACCATGGAATAATTATCACATTTAGATTAATTTTTTCAAAAATTTGTGATATATATTCTTTATGTAATTTATATATAGATAGATAAAAAATACACCTGAGCAATGAACATAATAATTGAAAGAAGAGTGTTTTGCATTTAGATAAACTATTAACAATAGAGATGAAGCCACTGCTGTATAAAAATACAGAGCATTCTCTTCTTTATTGAGCCAGTCAGAAATATCTGGCAAATGCTGCCATTTATCACTAGTTTGGTTCCAGTTTCTTAAAATGCGGTGAGATATTAGAGGGATGAAAAGTAGAATGACATTTTCAAAATTCTTGTCAAAATTTATAAAATTCCATAATTGTAATCGACTTAATGTCTTTTAATTGTTTGCTTTCAAATAAAAATTTAAGAGTGGTGTAAGACATTTACCTAAATACAGAATCAACATAGTAGACACAGAAAAATACCATGTTTGATGCTCTTCTTCAATGTAACTAGATGAAAATAAACTTATAATATGAATTATGAATAAGAAAAGGCAACATTTTTCCATGGAAGTTAGATGTACGTTTTTAACTAGGAACTTGAAAGTCCAAAACCCTAAGTAAAGTACTAAAATAATAAATTGAGTAATAGATAACAAACCTAACATTAATAAACTTTTTTTGAAAACTACGAGAGCTAACAATATTACTACAAATACAATTGTATTAAATTTATTAAAAATGATTCATTTAATAGAATCCTGTAAAATTTTGTACAATTGATAATCCTGTTCTGTTATTAAAAAGCTAATCACAGGACAAAAGAATGATAACCATACCACAATTAAACCTATTATTATGTAAATTATTTTATATCCAGATACACTTGCCAGTAAATCATGCTTCATTTCTGATAATAAATTCATGTAAAAATTGAACAGAATTTTATCATCATTATTTGAAAAGCCATTCTTTTTTCTCATAGAATTAAATATCTCTGAGTGATTGAGTGTAACTTTTCTTATAGAATCTGTAATTTTGAGATTTTGTAAGGAAAACAGATTTATAAACTTGCAACAATTGCACAAGATTTTGAAAAGCTGCATTTAAGATACATTCAGAAGAGAAACTGCTGAACACAAGGACATCTGGTATAATGTTTCCAAAGCTATTAATTGGTATTTTAATGCCAAGTAACATGCTTAAGGTTGTAGCAAAATCAACTTGATCTACCATCTTAATATTTTTTGAGTGAAATTTATGAGGATTAGTGTTTATAAATACAAGTGGAGTAAGGAGTTCACTCTTTGTGATTCCACCGTGACTTCCAGCAACAGTCATCCCATGATCACCACAAATAACAATCAATGATTGCATTTCTGATTCATGTTTTAATTTGTTATATATACACTTTATTACTTCATCCATTTATCTAAGTTTAATAGGCATAAGATCTGAATAGGGTCCATATGCATGACCAATATGATCAACTCCCAAATAATGCAATATTATAATATCCCAATCTTTTTTCGACAGCTCCGATTCTAAATGCCTTATTATATTAATATCTACTTCCTGATAGTCAATAACAAAAAATAAATGAGTCCCTTCACTTCTAATAAAAATATTTCGAAATAGTTTCGGCCATGTTTTATAACTGTAAAAATTGGATTTCAAATTATTTAATTGTGCTTGATGTAAAATGCTATCCACATACAATTCTGATGCATCTAAATTAGTAAGTGCATCCATAAAATTAGAAATGTCACCGGTAACTAATGTTTTAATTCTTGG
>JAPMOR010100753.1:0-13360 GCA_026543865.1 Argiope aurantia
AAGACATCCCATTTTGCAATTTGTGAAATTAGATTTTGTGTGCAGATTTTTGATTCCCTTGAATATGCAAGTCTCTCTGAAATATTGGAAGGGGGGCATCTGTTTACAACAAACAGGTCATTTTCCGTGATAAGATCTAATACTTTTCCACCTTTAGTGTCATTATTTTTGTATCCCCTCAATGTATGAGGGCCGTTAAGATGCTCTCCAATGAAGCTGGGCTTGTTTTTAGAGAAGTGATGATTTCCTATAAAGCTCCTTCGATGTTAGCGTAGGGAGAGTTATAGGTTGAAATGAAAGTAGTTGGTTGATTTTGCAACGACATATGCATATAAAAGTGCATATAGATATTAGAAAGATGTCGGAATGATCCTAGTTTTTATCGCCATTTAGCTGCATTTAATTTAAATCATTTTCAACTCAGCACAAAATATAAATTTAATATTTTAATGCTACGAATAGAATACAAAACACATGAATTTGTATGATTGATGTGGCTAAAATGTGTGTCATCACGAATAGACTATATGTTTCGAAAAAAGTTTTCGAAATATCCTGAATTAATTAAATGCACTTCTTTCTACAAGTTACAAGAGAAATCGACCCTCTTTATGTTCTTCAAGCAAATTAATATTTTGAAGTACGTTAGCACAACTGCTTGTGATAAAGTATTCAGATCGTTTCTGTTTTTCTACAAAAAGAAAATCTCTTTCGAGTCATCATTTTACTTTCTCATATACGTAGTATAGAGAAAATATAGTAACGGTCGAAAATTTTGACTCGATAGAAATCTCCACAATTTAGAGCCCCCCCCCCGCCTCGAGATCGAAAAACACTTTTTTTGTAAAAAGTCCATCTCTCTGTCTATGACAAAAGCCATGGCCTATTAAAAAAAGCCGTAGTTGACATTAGGTATACGGTGTTTACACCAAATTTGCAGATTTCAATCAAATTTTGAGTTAAATTTGTTCCGAGGAATTGAACACGATAGTTGCAAAGCAAAGAGAGCAATAAAATTTGGCAAACGCAAATTTAACATCTATATTTTCCGGTCGAATTTCAGCGGAATCCAACCGGGTTACTTTCTATCAGTCAATACTTTTAGAAACGTATTAAAGCGATAGTTGAAAAATGCAAAAACTTAAAACTTTCACATTTGATACGGGAATTTATAACTACAATTGCTTGTCAATAACTACAAATATTTGTCACATTTTTGCTTTAATCGGCTGAGAAAAAGCTTTCTAAAATACTGATTCGATTTTTGGATACTATTAAAATTTTATTAGGGATTATTCGCTAAATAACTCGCCAATGATTATGCGATATGTTCAGTAAAAATCCCAAACTCCCGCCAAAAGTTAAAATTTAGTAACGATTGTACGCTAATTAAGCTGTCTCTCGCTTGACACGTTCATTTGAGAGTATGCAAGGAAGTTCTGGGGAGACCACACCAATGGTTTGAATATTCTTCGCATTGAATTTAAAAATTGGCTGCTCGTTTGATAAACTGTTAATAAATCGCCAAGTTTGGAAATTTCTATATGCATCGCCACATTCACATATTGTTTGCTGAGTTTAGTATGAGAAAAATCGTATTTATAGAATGTTTCACCTCAAAGAAGCTAACAGTAATATTAAATATTTAAAAAGAATTAAATGTAAGAAAAATGTTTTTAGAAAAAGCATTTGGAAGAATTAGAGCAGAAGAGCAATCGATGCATGTACCATTTTAAAAAAACAACAGAAATACATATTTTGAAGCATTAATGTCAATTTCATTCGTTACGCAATTTGTGTCCACACTTATTATTCACTTAGTGTTTGGCGATAAGCCACGCAAATATTTTTTTTTAATTCGTCTACTTTGGTATCTTTAATTTTTTACTTAAGTACTTGTTCATCGTTTAACTTAGGCGATTCTAATATCAACCGCCTGCCATTGGCGAGCATTGGTTATGCAAGTCTATTATCGTGTGCACTGTGCAACGATTCATCGCTGGAATGGAATAAATGCACAATTAGATTTCTTGTAAAAACAGATAATCAAATCTACATATTCACCTAAGAAAAACAGATACTCATGTAAATAATACAGTTAAGAAATTTTATAATTATATTAACAAATTCGAGTATTGGGTATAATTATCCAACCATCCGAAAAATCTCATTTTCATATATTCAGGAAATTTACTCAAACGATACATTCAGGCATGTACAACAATAAAGAATTGTGGCAAAATTGGCGATTGTTTGATAAGCTGTTAAGATAAACATCATCATCAAAGTTTTACCATCTTTAATTTAATTAGAAATGTTTACGAAAAATCGCTTGATTCATTTGAAATTTGTAAGAAATATTTTGTAGAATTAGTATTACCAAAATCAAGATGTCTGTTTATGTAATATTAGCAGTGAATTCGGCCTTGGCATTTTTGGTGCAAGAGCCATAGACTAATATCGCCAGTGCAACTGTTGACATTCAACTGAAAAATTTTCTCTCAGTTCCTTTAGGTTTTAGCTCCACTTAAACCATTCTACCATTAAAAATTAGTAAGCGAAAAATACTTTAATCGGAGGATTTGTTGCTGTAAGATAATTTTATTATATCAATCTCCCTACATTCGGTTTTTGACCTATAAGTTTCCTTTCATGTCTGTATTTTGGAAAACTCCAAAAGGAAAATGAGGTTAAATTGTGGAAAGAAAGAAGAATAAATATGCAATTCATAAGCCTCTTATCGACAAATCAGTTCAAAATGAAAATGAAGTGCTTCGAAATGCAACGCTAAATTAGAAATCAGTGATATGCTTAGTTGCCAAATGAAAAAAAAATTTATAGCTTTTGCATGAAATTGCTCTATCCTGAATGTCACTCAGTAATATTAAATGCCATAGCACCAATGGAATCGCAGGACGTTTTTGACGTTTGACGCAGAAAGTTTTTTTGGTATTAAGATGAATTTATATGGCATGGAGAAGAGGATGAGCAATCATTAAAGTCTCAGAAGTAACGTAATTCAGTAACAATTTTAGAAAATTTTATCTGTGAAGAAATGGTATAATGCTTTTAAAGCAACATTAAATCAAACAAGTTTTCCTATTATTTTTTGGTGCATAAAATGATATATATACAGGCTACCTTAAACATTTCAGTGACAGAGAAATTTAACGGACTTTAATAAATTCAATTTATGCTATAATCCTTTTCGTCTACAAAATCCAATTCATAAAGCTATCAGATCACTGAACTTTTTTTTTCTTAAATAAATCGATAGTGCTGAAGTACATGATTTTGCCGCCTATTAGAGTTTCTAAAGCCTAACTCTTAAATTTAGAGACGAAGAAGTAATTGATCGAAATGGAAGGATTGACTGCTATCTCAAATCATTGAAAAAAAAATCACAGTGCATCAGGGCTTTGAATTTAACTCATGACGAAATTTAGGCCTAAGTGAAGATTAGTGTGCACCAGCTGTTTGTCGCCAATTTTGCAACCCATCGGATCCCTCTTATAGCAACCGTACTGCTGTTTTGTTTACTATTTTTTGCAATGGTTCAGTTGTAAATAAACTACAATAGCATTATGAAAAATGTTTAATCGATATTTTTAAAATATTTTTAATTTAAGATTTTAATTTTGTTCTTTATTATAAAAATTTATTAAATAAAAAAAGTTAAGATTATAATTAAAAGATATTTTCTTCTTTCCTTTTTTAATGTGAATACGAACAGAAAATATTTATTCTTTTGCAATTTTTAATTGTCAGTATGTGCTTTAAAAAAATCGTCTGCATTCTCACTTTAAAAGACAGCTGCAATGGAATTCTTCGCAGTTCTCGTAATTCATTTGGTGTTAAAACGGTTGGTTCCCTTCATAATTTGTTATGTCGGGAGTATTTCGAACCTGTAGAATGGATGAAGGGTGAGTTAAATATATATATATATATATATATATTACGAGTTGATGAAGTTAGGAAAGGATGCTTGGTTGAAATTTTGTATTGAGAATGGTTTGATATCGAACCGGCAGAATGGACGTAGGGTGAATGGAATATATATTTTTTACGAGTTGATGAAAGTGGGAAAAGTATGTTTGAAATTTTGTATGGAGAATTGCTTATTTCTCCGTTTTCTCTTTTCTCTTGGTTATGCACTGTTTCTGTTATCCACACAGTCTTTATGTTCAATGTGCTAGCGAAGCTACTAGGTTCCCGCTCCCGCTGCTAGCGAAGCCGTAGGATGTTTTTCTTAAGTTAAAAAAATTCTGCCCAGTGCCTACTACAGATGTCTTCGGCATCTGGAGAAAGCACCGGGCAGTATGAAAAAAAAAATACTTATCAGTAAAAAGTCCTAATTAGAAGGCGGGAAATAGTAACCGTAACTGTTCCGGGGAAGTATTTGTTTATTTTGAACGCCATCTTTATTGGCGACTTGGCATTGTTGGCGCAGCTGGGTGCACACTAAAATTCACTTTTACCGAAATTTATATTTTAATAAATTGGCCGAATTTTAATTATTTTAATGTCAACCTATGTACTCAACTTCCATTTGAGAACTAAATGACCAAATTCTTTTAACAATGGGAAGCATTGTTGGAGAAAGAATGAACTACAACAAACAGTAGTATTGTTCCCTGAAGTTCTTTTATTGTTCTATACTTTGTTTATATCTACCTTTAAACAATGCATTTCACACTATCTAAAGAATGTCCAAAATCATTACTATTAGGACTCCTCATCGGAACGCGTCTTACCTCCGCCATCTTGAGAAGCTGCAAGCAGAACAATTTGAATAATATCCTGATTTTAAAATGTGTTTATCGCTTCAGTCGAGGTGAGTAATGAATATCTTCTACATACTCTAAAACTTCTGCAAATTTCAATAAAAACCACTGAGTTTCTTCCTTTGGAATATGAATAGTGTATGGGAACTTCGTTGTTAAACACAAGACTCTTGTTTTCAATTGCTTTATCTTCGCAACTGAAATTTTATTTTTTAGGGAATAAGATAATATAAGGATGAAATTGATTCAGATTCATATTAGCCTTCTAGCAGCTTTGCCTCGAATTATCCTTGCTTTCAACTTGACATTGTGAATAAGTATAAGCGAGAAGAAAAAAAAAAGTGGAATTAAAGTTTTGTTTTAATTTATGCAAGTGTATCGAGACTTAATGCGTCACGAGATGTCTATTATTAAGAAATTAACAACTGCATGTTTTATTTTTATGAGACTGACGAAAAAATGAAATATTTAAAAATATTTGTTACGATAACACCATTTGAAATACTTGAATTTCATCACGCGCATTATATATATGTTAAAATATCATTAGCAATTGATTTTGTCACTGACTTCACTTAGATAATCATTACACTGGATTAAGGTAAAATCCACTATCAGAAACATGCGAAATTTAAAATGAAAGCATTTAAAGTCTTTCCAAAAATCAGATTGTAGCATGTAATTCTGAATAGTATAGAGGGGTTGCGATATTGGACACCAAGGATGATGCTAGTTTGCAGACACATAAACTTCTGCTTATTTAGAAATTATTTAGAGTGATTTGACTCCATTATTCAAATTTTTCGCTGAACTATCAGAATTTTGGCGATTTAATCATATCAATGATATATAATCCAAACTTTTAATCTTTATGGAAAAATTTGCTCTGCCTCAAATGTGTTTGCTCAATCAAAGCGAATCTATTAAATAAATGGAATACTCATTCAGGAAAGTGTCTCAAATAAAATTTGCATGTAATGCTTTTTATTTAACTTTTACACGTTGTTTTTGCTTAAATGACTCGTATTTAGTCATCTCTCTTTTCATACGGGAAAGAGACTTAAATGCCTCATTGGTAAATGCGTAACAGGATTAAAATAGCAAGGAAAGATAACAAGAAATGTCGACGAAACAAGGATGAGCTGAAGAAAATTAAATGTCACTGCATATTTATGAGTAGTTTTAGATATGGATCTTCGGTACAGGATGATGCCCATGTAGTATTTGGTTCCTGAATAGTAAAAGATTCATCTTCACAGTAAAGGAAACATATCTTAGGCATAATTGAACGATAAATCTTATCTTAAAAAGAATACCCTATTTCCAAAGCTCTACTGTCATACAGGTGTTTGTCGAGTTTATTTCAAAAACGCATGCAGCAAGAAATATTATATACACATTTTCAATATAGGTATATTTTTTTACTTCCCCGTTTACATAATATAGAAAAAGTAATGCAATTGCCGAAAATTTTGAACTCGAAATTTTGACGAATCTCCGAGTTCTCATGTTTTAGACCTCCCTGTGTTCATAAAGCACATTTTTGCCGTCTGTCTGGGACGAAGAAAACTAAAAATCAATTTGAATAACATGGATAAAATTTGGTACATGGCCTGCAAACCGCATTTGTAGATTTCTATAAAATTTTGAATATAATCCGTTCAGAGAAATTCCGTCGGTCGTTCGAGTATAAGTTAAGACGATAAATACAAAACAAAAAGAACTAGACGAATAAAATGTGGTGCACAGATTTAACATTTCTAGATCCAAATCCAAATTGCGATGGAGCGTCTCTAGGTTTGTCATTTCAGAAACATGTAGATAACCCAAAATCGCAATGATTTAAATATATCAAATTTGTTATGGGATTTTTTTTTACTATAAGTGTAATTTTGTGACAAACCTTTGTTTCAATCGTTTGGACGAAGGAGTCTAAAACTCAAATTCGATTTTCGGATAATATTAACCTTATGTCAAGGATTAATCACCATGGATGACTCTATAGAACTAGTTAAAAATGTTATTACCACCCAAGTTTAATACTTGGTACCTATTGTAAGCCGAAGCCTATTATAAACCTATTGTAAGCTATTCATTGTAAGCATTTTCCGAGGTAATGCTTTTATTGGAAAGTATACAAGAAATTTTTGGAAAGACCACTCCCTCTGTTTTAATAATCGATCCTGTTCTAGTGTAGATTTGGGTGCCCCATCGATTGGCGACAAATATCAACGATGAAGGACTATTTCTGGTTTACTTAATGTTTAGTTTTCATTGACGTTACTGTTGGGTTACTGAGCGAAAACAGATCTCTTGGCACTGATCTTCGTGTCAAAAAATCCAGGGGCATCTAATTGTAATCTTTTACCACCGATCCCTTTGTTAAAGAGACATCGTCACGTCTGTAGCACATTTTTTGGCAGACTTTCTCGAAGATATATCTATAGATACTGACAATGATAAATGGGTACTTTGTGATTATCCCGTAAACCATTTTCGTATTCTGGGATTATCCCGTCGAACATTTACACCAATCCGATATTATCGCCAAAGGGGCGCTAAAAGATAGCGAAAGAATTAGCGCATTTTCTCGAGAGCTGATTGTTCGACGAGATAATCCCAAAGTACCGATAAATGTTATAGGACAATTATTATGAGAGATCATCGTTGGATATGCATGTATGTAGATGAAATATTCAACGCACCTCTGGAAAAATGTTCGCTTGAGTATGTGAATATTATAATTACTACTGTTCTCTTATCTTTTGTAACCAGGGATATGATGATGTTAGAGCATCCATTTGGCAGCAACAACATATGCATATAAAGGGGCATTCACATATTTGAATGATATAGGTAAGATTATTTGTATCGCCATATAGCTGCAACATCTGTAAACCCTCATCAACACAGTACGAAAAATACTTTTAATATTTTAATGTTTCGAAAAGAATCCAAAAAAATTGAATTTGTATGATGTGGCTAAAAATAGTATAATCAGGAATAGAATATATATTTCGAAAAACCGCTTTAGAAAATTTATGAATTAAATATGCCTCTGTATTGTTATTAAGAAAACTGATGGAGATTTGAGTTTCAAACCAGAAGAGAAATGTACCATCTTCATATCCATCGAGCCAATTCATATATTGCCAACTTAATATAAGTCAGCTTGTGATAAAGTATTCAGATCGTTTCTGTTTTTCTACAACAAAAAAATCTAGATGCAGTCTACTCTTTACCGTCTAAACCCCCGCGGATGGGCACCTCGAAATGAGGATGAGATGTTCCGGCATGGTGGTTGGATCTCACCATCCTGGAGGGTACACTAATAGGTGGGGGATCTGACTAATCCTATCGATGACGGGACGTACTTCCTTCGGGGAGGGTTGTACCGTGGCCAGTGACCGCCCTTAGGACTCAACCACAGTTCCCGCCTATGTTGCTGTTGCGGCGGTCCTGTCATTCAGTTTTTATGGTTTAAATCCGTGTGCCTTCGTGGTGGGTCGGAGATTTAGATGGCTGACTTACCGTTTAATATATATATAGTATAGAGGAGTTATAGTAACTGTCAAAAATTCGAACTCGAGAATTTGTTCAGAGGAATTGAACACGATAATTACAAAACGAAAAGAGACCGATAAAATTCGGTTTAACATCTATAATATTAGATTAAACCATAGATTTAACATCTGTAATGTACCTGTTTATTTTTAGCCAAATCCAACCGGCTGACTATCGGTCATCCTGTCCTTTTAGAAACATGCATACGCGATAATTGAAATACGCAGTGGCTTAAAGCTATCGAATTTTATATGGGATTTTGCAACTACAAATGCAGTTATTTGTCAAATTTTTGCTTTAATTGATTCAGAAAAACGTGCCTAAAGCACAAACTCAATTTTGGAACTAGTTTTGCGTGTAGTGTTTTATTGCCAAATAACTCGCCAAGTATTACATGATAGATTTAGTAAAAATGCCAAATTTTCTCCAAAAGTTAATATTTTGTAATGATTGTACCAATGCCATGTAAGGCGTTCTCTGACATAACAAATGTATTGGAGAGTATGCAAGGAAGGTTTTGGGAGAAAACACACTCTGGTTTAAATAGTCTTAAAATTGGATCAAAAATGAGTTGCGCGTTTCATAAGCTGTTAAACTGAACTGTTAATAAATCGCAAAGTTCGAAAATTTCTGCCTTCATCGCCACAATGACATATTGTTACTGAGTTTAGTGTGAGTAAAGTTGTAATTGAAAAATTTCTCACCTTAAACAAACTAACAATATTATTCGGTTATTTAACATGAATTAAGTGTAAAATAAAGCTTTAAGAATATTTTTACTTCAACTAGGAGAATTTATCGTTTTTTTGCTATAAATTTCAGAAATTAAATTAAGAATAAAAGAAGTGATTAAGGATAAAGAAAGGGTTGGTGAAAAATTTACCCATCTCATTTTGCTATCCAAGCTACTTCAACATGAAGGAAGTATGCAAGCGGTTTTATTTTTTGTTAAGATAAGAATAAAAGAAATGGATTTTGATGTAATCGCCCTTCTCATTTTGTTATCTTAGCAACAGGAACAAGAGGAAGGTATGTGAATTAATTTTATCGTTTGATAGAATAAAAGAGCATTTGGAAAGAATTAGAGCAAAAGAAAAAACTGAACATTTACTTTTTAAAAAATTGGCGCGGAAGCCTCTTTATAGCAGCAAAAATAAAAATTTTGTTGACTTAATGTCAATCTCATTCCTCACGCATTTTCTGCCCACACTTATAGTATTTGGCAATAAACCACGCAAAAAATTATTAAAATTCGTCTATGTTGGCATATGTAATTGTTTACTTCGGCACTTGTTCTTTAGCCGAGTAACTTCGGCGATTTTAATACCAACCGCCCGACACTGGCGAGCATTCGTTACGAAAGATTCTATTATCGTGTGATTTATCACAATTCATCGTCGGAATGCGATTAGTTACACAATTACTTTTATTTCTGTTGTAAAAACTGTTCACCAAATCTCTATGTATACTTTGGAAAAACAGATATTCAGTTAAAGACTTTGTTATGAGATTTTACAAATTATCAACAAATGGGAGTATTTGGTATAATTCTTCCTCCATTTGAAAAATCTCACGTTCATATATTACAGAAATTTCCTCAGCTAAGTTTTGATATACAATCATTTGGCGCCTTGCGAGATGGGTGGCGCTTTTTCTACCCTTTTGCTATTGCTGCCGTTCGTGCCACATTCGGCCATTTCGATAAAATTTGGCAATACACTATTTTTTTTTATTTTTTTGTGAAAATGACTGTATCTCAAAGCTGTTCCATTTCCTCAAATAATACACTCAATGATGTACAGCAATAAAGCATGGTGGCGAAATTGGCGGCTCTTTCGTCAGCTTTTATAATAACAAGCATCATAGAGTATTTAATATAATTTCATAGCCATATCATAGCCATCATTTCATAGCCATCATAGCCATATTTAATATAATTTCAACTTTTTTTGACAAATTCCTTGAAAGATTTGAAATTCGACAGTAATATTACTTCTCGAGCATTACCAAGATCAATATGGCTATTTATATAATATTGGCGAAAAATTTGGGTTTCAATTTTTTTTTTTTTTTTTTTTTGCACAAAAGTCATATATTAGTTTTGACGGCTAGGGGAACAGTCGGCTTGCAACTGCAAAATTGGTGCTCATTTCATTTTAGATTTCAGTTCAGCCATTCTACCATTAAAAATTAGTACGCGGAGGGTTTATTCCTTTAAGTTTATTTTATTAACTTATCTCCCTCAAGACAAGAAAATCAAATGAGAACTAACATTCAGTTTTTTGCCTATACGTTTCCCTTTATTTCGGTAAACTCCAGAAACAAAATGATATTAAATTGTGGAAGGAAAGAAGAATAAATATTCTATCCATACGCTTTTTATTGACAAAGCAATTCAAAGTCAGCTTGAAATGTTTCGAAAATAAACTCTAAATTATAAATCTTAATTGCGAAATGAGAAACAAATTTATAGCTTTTATATGAAGATGCAACATCCCGAATGTCACTAATTCGTGTTAAATGTTGACGTTTTTGACTCTAAAGCTAATATGGCTAGTGGAAGAGGACGAACAATTATTAAGGCTTCTGCAACAAATCTTGTAATGTCATTCAGGAACCGAATTATAAAAAGTTATCTGCGCAGGAATCGTATACTGCTGTCATAAGCGAGGAATTAGCACAATGAATCGTATTGTACTTGATTGCTATCTCAACCATTGCAAAAATATCACAGTGCATCGGGCCTTTTCAATCGAACTCGTAACGAATTTGATATTTTTATAAATGGCTGAATTTTGATTATTTCAATAAAAGTCAACCTATGCAGTCAACTTCCATTTGAGAACTAAATGACCAAATGGGAAGCATTGTTGCAAAAAGAACGAATTACAACAAACAGTAGTATTGTTCCTTAAAGTTATTTTATTCTTCTATACTTTGTTTAGATTTACCTTTAAACAATGCATTTCACATTTAAAGAATGTTCAAAATCATTACTATTTAGGACTCTTCCTCTGAAAGCTTCTTACCTCCACCATCTTGTGAAGTTGCAAGCAGAACATTTTGAGCTGTGATCAATTCCGAATAATATCCCGATTTTAAAATGTGTTTATCGCTTCAGTCGAGGTGAGTAATGAATTTCTTCTACATACTCGAAAACTTCTGCAAATTTCAATAAAAACCACTGAGTTTCCTCCTTTGGAATATGAATTGTTAATGGGAACTTCGTTGTTAAACACAAGACTCTTGTTTTCAATTGCTTTATCTTCGCAACTGAAATTTTATCTTTTAGGGAATAAGATAAAAAAAAGGATGAAATTGGTTCATATTCATATTCGCATTCTGGCAGCTTTGCCTCGAATTATCCTTGCTTTCATCTTGACATTGTGAATAACAAAAACAAAAGTGGAATTGCAATTTTGTTTCCAATTTATGCCAGTTTATTTATTATAGAAATTTAATGCATCGCAAGAAGTTTATTATTATTTTAAGAAATTAACAACTGCATGTTTTTTAATATTTTCGTTAGATTAACGAAAATACGAAGTATATAAAAATAATTGGTGTAATTTCATAATTTGCAATACGTGATTTTCATCTCGCGCACTGTATGTTTGCTAAAACAACATTAATAATTGAATTTGTCTCTGACATAACTTAGATAATCATTTCTATCGATGAAGGTAAAATCCACTATCTGAAAACCTCCGAAATTTAAAATTAAATAATTTAAAGTTTTGCTTAAAATAAGATTATAGAATGCAATTCTGAGTAGTATAATTAGGTTGCGATATTTTTCACTACGAATGATAATAGTGTGCAAGAACATAAACTTCTACTCCTTACTCAATTATTTTGAAATAGTTTAGCACCATTTAACACCACTCTTCACATTTTTCGTAAACTGTGTATGTTTTGACGATTTCACAAATTTCCAGTCATATCGTCAAAATACATATCAAAACTCAGTATTATGTGAAAAGATTTTTAAAAAATCTGTTCACAGAAACTAAACACTAAATTCTTTTAGTGTAAAATTAAAGTTAATTTCAAATTTGTTTAGATAGAAGGGTCTCTACAATATAGAATCGTTGAAATCAAAATTAAAAATTAAGCTTAATTTTACAAATATTAACGTTAAGAACGTGGTTTCTTTAAAATTTTCTCACATGATCTTTAATGTTTTTCTTGAATAATGCCATCCAAAAAGACGTCTAGCATAGCATTGGCGTAAAGTAGTTATTGAATATTAATCTTTTGCAAAATTTAAAAATTTTTTCTTTACATGCATGGGAACCTTAGCTGGTTTTTTGGCAATTAATAAATAGAAAGCGGTTAAAAGTTTCCGAAAATCTAATTTAGGTATTAAACACGTTATTTCTAAAAGATTGAAACTAGAATTTGATACAAAACTATACTATTAATAATATATCCATCATATAATAAGAAGGTTATAATTAAGTCATAGAGTTTTTGAAATACAAAGTTTACATATTTCTGAAAGTAGGGATCGATCAATACCTTTTTAGATTTGGCTCAAAGTAAGTGTTCAATAATTTCTTTTAAATTCCGTACAACATTCAAACTCAGCGCATTCTCGAGCATTCAAGCATCTATCCTTCAGAGTAAGTTATAATTCTATATATTTGACTTATTATATATAGCTCTATTACCTCTGATTTTTCACCTTTTTTTAGAGAACGAAGGATGGCGAGTAGAAATGCCCATCCAGGGAAAGGAAGAGAATCCAGTATCAGAAAATATAATGAAGGAAGCCCGAACCGCGGAAACAAAGAAGTTGAAATATTTAGGACTTTTTGAATACTGAAAATTCAGCTTTTATCCGGAGGCACTCCTTCTCTATAGGGTAAGTGTTGCATAATTTCTCTTCTTTTCCGTACCACACTCAAACTCTGCGCATTCTCTTAGTCAGTCGTCCCAATATTTATTTTGCTTTATATTCTTTATTCTATAGTTTTTTCTCCCAAAGACCTATTCTTTCCTTTTAGTAA
>JAPMOR010100762.1:0-10825 GCA_026543865.1 Argiope aurantia
TTTAAAAAATCATAAACATTATTTTTGAATTTATAAAATATTATTTAAATTAGAATCATCTTCTTTGACGACACTCTGCATTTGAATAATTTCATTTTTCATCCTACAATTGCTTATATCCCGAATGGATTTTATTTTGTTTTACCATTAAATGCCTAAATTCTAAAAATAAAGCCAGAATTAAATTTCTGTTCTCCTGTTTCAAAGAATTCTTGTAGTAGTATTCTAATGAATTAAAAGTCTTAGAGATGGAATTAAAAAATATTTGTAGAAATATATTATTCCATTCTTTCAAACTTTAGTCACGCATTGAAATTTTTAATCTTCCTGCATTTCAAATATTCTATTTTCGTAGTAGATAAGTGAGAAACCAGAGATATCTGTGAATACAAAAATAAGTATATGCATTCTTGAAGAATGCACGCATGACTTAAAATACCAGGTGCTTCCATAAACCAAAACTAACGACTGAAAACTCTAATCTAGACTGTATGTCAAATAAGAGGGAGACGCTTTTGAATTTAAAGAATCGTCAGTTTTCTAAAAAAAACAGCTATCGTAAAAAAAATGAAGCAGTAATGCCTTGACATATTGCCTCAGGCGGAAAGAACATTTATAATTGGAAAGGATTCTAAGGAAATTAGTTAATTTACTGGAAGAAGAGAATGGAAGAAGTTTTGAAAACTTTTCTTGGTTTCTTTGTGATGCTCTCAGAGATTTGTTTGGATTCTTACCATTTTGACAACAGGTAATTTCCTCAAGCAGACTTAAATTTTTCTTTCTTTCAAAATTCAATTCGTAAAATGTTTTATTTACTCTTACTGAATATTATTGAATATAAAATTAATACAAATTAATGTGCAATAACTTCCAAGAAGGTTTAACTAGAAATAATACATAAAATTCTATACAATTCGTAAGATAAAACATCATTTTCATAGATAATGTTCTTCATGGACTGTTTACTTAAGATAATCAAGTAGGGATAATTGATTTTTAGTTTTAAAAAAATGTATAATGGTTATGCTATTAAACCTTTAATGCTACATTTTATGCTTGCTTTTAAAAAAACAGATCGGCATAGAAGTAGTAAAGAAATATGTGAAAAATAATAAAAAAGAGTTTTTATATCCCCTTTATTGTCTCGTATACAAAACATATAAAGAAAAAGTATTGTAACCGTCGAAAATTTCGACCAAAGTTTTGACGTGTTTCCACCGTTTTAGACTATGTCTGTAAAACGTTTTGTAAATCATGTCTCTCTGTTGGGCTGTCTGTTGCTCTATCTACTTCTCAACATTATAACTCAAAAACGCTATGAATCGGAGAATGATTTTTGGTATGTGGTCTGTACGATGAATTTGTAGATACATATGTAGTGTGAGTCCCTCTGGTATTCTCCCTTCCTCGCCGCCTGCAGATGGCAGTAGTGTTCGCCTTGACAGAGCAGTGAGGCAAACGGCAGAAAGGAGACGCTTGGAGCGGGAAAGTGTGGGCGACGAAGTTGAAGGATAACAGCCATTTTATGTCTATCTAAACTGTAACCAACCCTATACTTTTGATCTTTTGCTTAATGTTCATGTAGTCCTTCCCGTCTATTAAAATATAGAAAAGACAAACGTGTAGTCTTCTTTCGATTGGGAAAATGACCCTACATATATCAAATTTTAAACTGAATCCATTCACAGACAGCCCATTTAAGCATCCATTTACAAACAGACTATTGGACAGAAAGAAATTTGTCTTTGTGTCTGGATAAGTGTAAGTGAACAAGATAATTACGAAACGGAAAGAGATAAATCGATAAAATTTGGTCAACAGATTTAACATTTAAACTATAGATTTGTATCAAATTTTGAATAAAAATCGTTAAAGAGTTAACCGTTGGAGAAATGTTTCTGCACATATTTACATGCATTTAAACATGATAAATCAAAAACATAACTTCTTATATCAATGAAATTTGGTATATTATCTTGGTACTTAGTTATGGATCAAGTTTTGATTTTATCGAACCGAAAAAAAAATCTCCAAAACGTGTGTATCCCCAGTTTGTTAGAAACCATAAATCTCTCATATGCGGACACTAAAAATCTGAACACTCGTGATGTTCACAGCCTTGCTGCATTTTTTATGATCGGTGAGGTAGGAGATAACATTTCTTTTAGGAATAATGCGAGAAAGTTACGGGACGACCACATACACTAAATATTTCATCTATGAAATATGTTTCGGAAACTAATAATAAACTATCTTGGTTCCATTCTAAAGTATTTATTTCAATTAAAAAAAAGCACTGAAGGGGAAAAAAAATAGATGTTTGAGAAAAGGAAAACAATATTGTTTTTCAGTTTTAATGTTAAATTAATATTTTTATCATTAATTAATTAATATTAAAGTTATTATTAATTTTATAATTAAATTTATTAATTTTAATGTTATTATTAATTTTATAATTAAATTTATTAATTTTAATTATAATTAATTTTTAATTTTCATTTAAATTCATAATACGTAATAATAATAAATCATAATAGGTTTATTATTAAAATTATGGTAAATAAATCATTTTAAAAATAAGGTAAATTACAAAAGCCTCATTTGCATCACTTTGTTGGAATTCACTGTTCTGAACAGACATAATTTATTTAAATTATTTTTTAAAAATAATTTAAATGGCAGATGAAAGTAATGACTTTTATGTTTAAACACTATTAGTATATAAATTCTTTTTTGAAAAACAATTATTTAACAATAATCTTTTTACTCCTGCGTTTGAAGTGCAAATGTATATTGCTTATTAAACGTGTAAAATTTTATCCCTCATTACTTTTTTAACTATTTCTTTATTAAATTATTTATATACATTATCTATTATTTCACATTAATCTCTTGCTGTGCCAAAAACTCATGAATTTTTTTAAAGCGTCTCTGTACTGATGCTTTTATGGATTATACCTGTACATTTAGCTGGTTCTAATTTGCTGAAAAATAATCTCGCTTTTATGCATTTAAAATTTAGGTACTTTAAATTTAAATCACGGTTCTAATTCGCATTGAAGAAATAAATGAAATTTTTATAGAAATACCAGATTGCTCCTTTGTAGAGTTAATACCATACTTCAATCATAATCTATCTGAGATTTGATGTCCAAATAATATTTTTGCACTGTTTACCAATTTACAAAAATTATAGATTGGAAAAATATTAAATATGAGTTCCTATATATATATATATATATATATATATAACACTGAGGTTAAAGAAATATGAATCCACAATGAATAAAAAAAATGATTTTAATATTTTCTAAAATTTTAAATGCATCACTTTATTTATTCAGTGATTATATGCAATACTCATTAATCAATTGTTAGAAATTGCTAGAGATATAATTGCTTTTGGTGACAAGCCTGCTTGCCTAGTTTATTAACCTTTTACTATTAAATTACTAATACGGAATACGTTGTTTTTGAAAAAAAAATCACTTTGATAAGACTGATAACGTTAGTTTAATTGTCTTCTATGAAGGTTATATACTTAAGAAAGCAAAAATGAAAATATTAACTATGTTGGTTTAATGTCCGAAAAAGAAATTCTTTTTTATCGTGTGAGAATATGATGTTCTTTTTGTTAGAGGGTTTTGAAGCTCGAAATCGCGTGGACATTGAATAAAGCATAAATGGCAATTTTCATCATTATCTCTTAATCGCATATATTTTTTTACCTGCTTTTATCAGTATTGCATTATTATTATGTATGCTTCTTGGAAAGCAGATGCGTTTTTAAAAGGTTGACCTGCTTTTACCAGTACTGCTTTATTATTACTTTAGCTTCTTTGACTGCAGATGCGTTTTGTAAATGTTGAAGTAGAACTATGACATCATAGCAGTTATTTCCTCACAAAATCGGTCGAGCTCCAAAAATTATTTGCCAGCTAGAAAAATTGAAAATTAATGCTTAAAAAAATTATTATTATATATATAATATAGGGATAGAGACCGATAGAGAAGTCTCGTGATTGTTTCAAACCGGTTTAAACTGGTTAATGACTTATATTAATTAAGACAAATAATGACTTAAAAATAGTAATTTTCTCACATGATAACTTGAAATTTGCGATCGTAGATTTCATTTTAATTTTTCTCCAGTTTTGAATATTTGATAATTTTTTCAAAATTATTTAAGCTTGGTTTCTGAATGCTAAAAATATTGTCAAAACATCTAATGCTTAACTGCGAATCTCCTCTCCCCCACTTTTAAATTCTTTCATGAAAAAATCAAACTTAATCTTATTTGCTCCATTTTTCTAAAGAGAGAATTTTGTAATCAATTTTGAATTTACTTCTCGTTGTGCTTGCAGACTGAAATTTCTTACTCTTATGTGTTTTTGAAATCTTAATTTTAACAGCGGCAACAACATTTTAACAGTGGCAACAGCGCGCGATTGCAAGTTTTTATGGACTTATTACATAAGAATATCAAAGTTAATGATATATTGTAGTTAAATTAGATAATAAATTAAATTTAAAAAAATTATCGAAAGTCTAAAAAGAAATTTTTCGGAAAAGAAACTGATATCATTAAAAGGTTACATATATGTATTGACGAACGCCTGATGACGAACGCCATCTGCTGGCCAACAGGTGTTGATGCTTGTTAGACGGAGCACAGACGAGACGGGTCTGAACGAAAGTCAAGACGAGTGAGACCAGACGGGTCTCTGAACGAAAGACGCGACGTAGTTCTGTGAGACGATAAATGCAGCTAACGAAACGACGAATATTGCCATGCAATATTAACATGTGAATTAATCCTGCTGGTGGTAAGGTCTCGGTTTCGGAACAGAAGGGTTTCAGGTTCGTGACCCGATTCCACCGAAGAACCGTCTTGTAAGGGGGTCTGTTGCAAGTTAAATCCGTCATGACCAAACGTCCTCCCACTGGTGTGATGTGGTGTGGTGTGGTGTAGAGAGGGAGGTGCCAGCTCAGGTGTCGTCCTCGTCATCTGACCACGGTTCAAAATTACGAGGTCCGTCCCAAAATAGCCCTAGTGTTGCTTCAAACGGGACGTGAATATAACCAAACCAAACCTGCGACGTATTCATTGAAATCTGTTTAATGTTCATTTCCTTTATGTTAATGTAATTGTCCGTCCTAAATGTAATGAAATGTGCGTGATTCTAAAATAGTAGTGATTCCTGAGTCCTACATATATATATATATATATATATATATATATATATATATATATATATAATATTACTTTTAAAATAATGCAGGAATTATTATTGTGAGATAGCTTTGGAAGAAATGAAAATTAATTTCCCTACGAGAGTCATAGGCATTATCTATCTGTTCACTGTCATTATTCAAGTCTGATATTGAATTATCTATCTAGCTAGATGACTCTTCCCTTGCTATCTCTTACCTAAAATGAAGAAAAAGCTAATTTAATTAGACTATTCGGTACGATTAAATTGTGATTTTCTCGTGAATCTCACGATTTTTTTTCTATTGTTATCAGTTAATGGAAAATGTTTTGCAAATTATCTGAACAATTTTATGAGGAATAAGAAAGTAAAATTACACTTCCACGAAAGACAATTTGCGATTTGAAATAACTAAGAGATTTCTAAGTTATTTCAAATTTTACTTGTTACTTATTATTCAAATTATAAGTTATTTGAAATTTTACTTGTTTATTATATTTTTGCAATAAACAGGATTACATAAATGATTTAAATTTTTAAAAACTTACGATGGCACGGGACACTGCTGTTCATCAGCTCATCTTTTGTTACGATAATCATGAGCATCAAATTTAGATAAGGTATTAAGTTTAAATTAAATTGTTAATATTACCCGGAACCAGATGGTTTCCAAAGAGGGCTAGTGATGTATAATATATATAACTAGGACATTTCTCCAAAATAAAAATGTAAGGAGGCAGTCATGATCGAAAGTATATATATAATATAATATTCCTTATTATTTCAATATTAAAATTGGCAGAAGTGCTTCGAATCATCTAGTTTTCATTAAACGAAAAGAATCTTTACCGTAGCTTTTATCTGTCAATAGCGAATTTATACAGATTTGAATTTCCACTGAATAAGCACATTTTTTGGATTTATTTTTTTCGCTTAAATTGTTTCCCTGCTCAACGGGGTTTCTCTTAAGATTGATGCCATTTTTATGTAATGTGTATTTATATGTAATGTGTGTCATTCTTATGTAATTTTATATAATGTATGCCATTTTTATGCGATTTGAAGGTAAATTCATAGTTCTAATTACAAATCTTTTATTGTGTTTGTAAGATTAGATAAATTGACGAGATAAAGAGGAAAATAAATATTGGAAGTGGTGTGTTCGTAGAATTCTGTCTCATATATTATACATGTCTCATATCATATATTATTCATAAGAATATTATAGAACATTTTGTCTCATATGTAGATCAATAATAGAATCAAATTAATACAATAAATCTATGAAATCCTGAATCAATATATAAATTTATAAACATCAATATGTAAATATAAATCATAAATGTAATCATGTATCAAACATAAACCAATTATCACTAGCATACTATTACCTGAAAATCCAAATATCTTACAATTATCACATGAAATTATTATCACATATATATTTTAGACATACATTCTTGCAAAGTTATTTCCTCAATTGGCACTGATAGATTGCAAAATGTCGAATTTTCTGAATTTCTGGAATTGAAGGTTTCATTGATGCTATAAATTTAAACGGTCTGAAGTATTTAAAACTCACGGCATGCTTGCATATTCTCATCATATATCTGATTTAGAATGACCAATTCTGATTCTTGTATCATAAAATTCATACTTATCGATCAATTAGCAAGCATGCATATAAAAATTATTCATATCATTTATAATATCTACTGGTTATTATCAGTCTAAAAGAAAGCAAATTTAAACACTCTCAATTTTTCTGTATGTATATTATATTATAATCTTAATTCAATCACAAATTGAAATTCTGATTCTTTTATCAACATAAATTCATTCTCAAAATTAAAGGTGTAAGTAACTTTTTTATAGAGTTTTTTTTTATATTTGAGTCAGTTTATTATTGCCGTGATCTTTTATGCCATCTGCCATTCATCCTTTTTTCTGAAATAGAGACTTGAATAATATCTTTAATAGTACTAAAAACCATAAGCTTGTCATTTGCATTTTCAGGAAATACTATGAAATATGTAAACGCCTTTTCTTTTATATTTCCATCGTTGTGAGAAGATTTATAGTTTGAGGAATCAATAAAAAAATAATTTGTCAACGGTTTTAATTCGTCTATTTTCGCAACAATATTTCACACTGGCAATCAATAAATAAATAAACGCGGAGAGATTTAGAACCATTGCTAGAAATAAGAAAATACATTATATATTAAGCTAATTAATAATGTAGCGAATTGTCATGACCGAGGATAGAACCTGGGACCTTGAGAATTGCAGCCGAGTAACAAGACCACATGATAAAAGCAATTGCCCCTGTTTCGTAACTGTTATCTGGTTTATAAGCTTTTCACCACAATAATATATAAATATGAGTTTCTTTTTTAATATTACTAAACGTATATCTGTGCTCGTTTTTTCTGCTGATTAAACATCGGGAGCTTCACAGTCTTAAAATAGAAATATTTGAAATATATAAGCTAAAATATAATTTTATCACAGGAATACTCCATGTGAACAAAACGGACTACCTTTTATGTTACTGACATTATTTTATCTCTGGAACTAATTTTTTTTAATTAAACAGAAATTGAAAAACTTTGAAAGGTAAGAAAGAAATACTAGAATAAAAATCATTTAAGGAGCTTCCTTTTGTCTACCTGGACCATTTGACATGAATAACCAAAATAACAAAAGGAAAATAATGGGAAAAAATCAATATTTAGGTGAGATCAAAAAAGATTTGTCCACAAAAACTAAAAAATCCGTTCAGCCCACGGCAGTAAGTATACGGAAGGCAAATTGGAAAAGGAGCTTGAAAGAGCCCGCAAACACGCAAAAATTCAATCAAAGTAAAACAGAAGTAGGGAGACAAAACGGTTAGTCTCATGATGGTCGAAAACATCAAATAACAAAGAAAAACTTTGAAGTTGGGAGCTGTCGTGGTTCGCAAATCCTTCACGTGCACAATGGGATTTTGGATTACATTCTTGAAATAGAAAGGCTGCTTTTGATTGTTGAACAGCGGATTCGACAGCTGGTTAAGTGGATACATTTGATTTTCATGCTGTAACGATTTTCTTAAAATAAAATATTTAATTAATGAATGACATAGTTGTTTTTCAAATGAATGTGCAAATAATTATCCATATTGATTCAAAGGAAAAACATCCTTTTTTTTCTCTTCTCTATTTAGTGTATACTTTCCGTACTGAAACAGAATATTGACATTGTTTAGATAGTCGGCTTATTATTTTAAATCTTGAATTCCATACATATCATTCTTTAAATGATAAGTTTCATCTGTTTCGTAATTAACGTCTAAGCGAAAATTCAAAATTTTACTTTTGTGTGTGTAGAAACTAAAAATAAGGAATCATAATGAACCAGAAGACCATAAATTAAAAAAAAGGCACGCAAGAAATAAAGAGAATGCCCGATACGAAAGCATTTGCTTTCTTCAGAGTAAATGCAAATTCCCCTTGTTTTGGTGACTATAAAACATTATAAGAACCGTGTCTCTGTTAAATAGACAATGCTTATATAGATAGATTTGCTGTCAGCGTAGAAATCAATTACATACATACAATAAAGATTCATTCTTCTTGTAAAGTGATTCTACAGAAAGAAGTTATTTATTTTATTCGTCTAATATTCTCTTAATCAAAAGTTTTGTATGATGCTTGTTTCCTTTCTATAATATAATTTTAATACATTAGAAGATGTAATATGTTTTCGGAGCTTATATTTGTTTAAAAATATCACAAACACCATAAGCTGGTAACGTTTTATTTGGACGATATCTTGTAAATATTCACAATATTATAGCACTGCTTCAAAAGTCTTATCATGCAGAACAAGATGATATGTAAGTTAAATTAAACATTTCCACTATAGTTTGCACAATTCAACGCATCTTCAACTAAGTTCGCCTAATAAAGTCTTTATTCATGTCTCAATTGAAATTAACTTTAGCCTCTTCTTATTAAGTTTGTTTGTCTCCAATTAGGATGTATATAGAAGTGATAATGTGATCTCTCATGATATGCATAGCAATAACCGATTTTACTGCAGGAATATACATTGCTTCATTATTCTACTTAACTGGAATGTTTTTTGCTAGTTATTAACAGCCAGTTACATTAAATTTTATGACTAGAATGTTCTAAATGTTTTATATCCTTAAGAACTATATACAATGATCTAACTGGGCTTTGTTTTTTCTTTATAAACATTTTGTACATGGTGCAACGCAGTTCCAGGCACATTTAAACAAAATTAAACTTATAATTCGTTTCATGTTTCTAACACGCACGTTTTGATATTATTTTTTAATAATTAATATCAAGATGTGCGTTTATTCTAATTTAATTCGCATTTCAGCAAGATACAAATATTTTAAGAGTCTGTTTATGGCATAACACTGAATAATTCTTTCTCAAAAAAGGCTGAAATGCGTTTTGGAGATTCTCAGGGAAAATCAATAACTGTCTGGAGAATGAAATCGTATCAGCAACGCTAAACATCATTAACAAGAATTCGTATCTCAGTCGTAATGATTTATTGATCTAATAGATCGAGTACAATTGAGACCTATTAGAGAAACATTAAGCGGATACAATTATGTACTTGTATTTGGATAAAAGCAGAAAACGTTTATCAATATATAACCTAATAAAATTACCTTGCTACATCTACTATGAAAGTGGTATGATTTTTACGACAAGTATAAATCTAACACTCATAAATTTACAAATAGCTTAATAGCTCATTAAGCGAATAATCTATTTTAGTGTTTTTTTTTCTGTCTAGTCCATGATATCCTATTTCGTTGACGTGCTG
The DNA here is from genome assembly GCA_026543865.1 of Argiope aurantia. NCBI lineage: Eukaryota > Metazoa > Arthropoda > Arachnida > Araneae > Araneidae > Argiope > Argiope aurantia. The sequence goes on from JAPMOR010100762.1 coordinate 10,067, forward strand.
AAAACCAGAGATCTATGTAAAGTTGCTATAAGAGATTGTATACATTTAAGTATATTATTTTGTGATCTCGAAGTTGAAATTTATTAATGGAATAAAAATTTTTAATGCAAATCATTAGTCAACAATGATTAACGTATCTGAATGAAAAATATATTGTCAGTCAACAGTGACTGATGTGGTCAGATGACGAAAGCCATATTTGAGTCTCTTTCAAACTTTCACGTCATTTGGCTCCATCTGAAGTGTATTACATCAGATTCGGTAAAATCGGGTATCCGACATTGGATGCTCCAATCTCGGATTTATATGGCAAATGATGGTTTGATATAAATTTTGAATGAATAATCTTTCACTCCGAAACTCCAAAGTAAGATCTTAATTTATTCGAGAAGGTTTTATTTTGTACAAATAACTTTTAAAAAAGCAATTATATGGAAAGCAGTACAGTATTTTTCAAAAGATTAATTTTGAAAGATAATTTGTAATTGTAACTGAACGAATCAAATTGAAGATTTAGAAAGTATCAAATATTTGCAATTTATTTTATGTGGTATATTTAATTGAAAGGAGCTGAAAAGACAAAATTGTAATATATACTGTACATTGCAACAGTATAATGCAATAATGGAGCGAAAGAATTATAAAAAAAATGATAAATTTTTTTTAGGTAATATGGCTTGCTTCTTTGATAAACAGTTACATTGGATTTCTAATAGATGGATAAATTTATTAATCATGTTTCATAAACGGCAATATTGT
>JAPMOR010100762.1:10835-22851 GCA_026543865.1 Argiope aurantia
AATACAACAATTCACAAAGTTGGAATTCTAACCAGGAAATCATAACTTAGTGTAAAAATGAAAGAAAAAAATAAGTGGCAATCGAAAGTGTACAGTGAAGCATGTTTCTTGACACATAAATTACTTGCTCTCGTCTCATCGTTATCGTGATATAAAATCCTAAAGTTATATATTTATTTACTTTAGGAAATATAAATAAAGAAAAAATGTGGTTGCAGAACCTTCCATTTCTTGCCAAATTGCATTTTCTGATCTAATCTTAAAATTTCAATCTCTTTTGTTTTATACAGCTTTGGCGACTATTTTACTTGGCCAAGCATGGGAAATTCTAGAACAGTCGATGTAACTTCGTTAATATTCAAGGTATCAATATTCTGTTTACTGTTTACAGAACCTTCTATTTCCTACCAAAATTTCTTAAAATGTCCCTAGACTTTAAGTCTTTATATCTGGATAATAGGGTAACGATGCTAGTTATTAATTTTTTTCATTGTTACACTATTCCTGTTGTTTTCCTGGAAGCTGTAAAGTTCATCAATAAAAAAAAGTAGAAGGCTAGTGCAACTGAATTGCCATTGGATTTAAAAATCTAAAAAATAGCACCAGAAAATTATATTTTCATAGAAGATCAAAGAATTCAATAAGATATTTCGCTTTCCATTGAAAGCATTTCGGTCTTTCAACAAGCTCCCAGGAAAGTTTTGGATTCATATTATTTGTTCTAAACGCTCTTGGAATTGTTTTCGAGGATCCACGGAACTTCAGAGAAGAGCATTGATTATCCAACATCATACGTCTAAAAGAAAAGATTATCTCTGAATACGCGGAATATATTTCATTTTTCTCATAATCTTTTTTCAATAAACCGATGGAAAGTATTTCTGACGCGTGAAGACTTTATTTTGGCAAATGTATTAGGGTTTTTTTTTTACTTCTTTATTTTCAGTTACTATTTTATGAGCAATTTCGAAAATGGCTCCAAAAACAGGAACAGTTTATTTTCATTATTGTATTCCATTTTATTTAGTTTTAAATATATTAAATAATTCTGAATTTTTAAATGATGCAAACTAAATTGAGAATAAAAAATCATATTCTAATGCTGAATTTGTTCAAAACGAAAAAATTTTGCAAAGTTTAAAAAAAATAAATCAATTAACTTATTCAGATATGCACACAGAGAACTGTTGTATATTTATTTATCAACTTTAAGGTAAAGGAAAGGCTGTAGTTATGTTTTAAAAATAAATAGATTCTTCTGTTGGCATTATGTGATTCATGTAATCTCTTCATGTTATGCGAAATTTTCGACTCATTGTGACTTTTATCTCAAACAATTTTTTTACTGAATATACTGAGGTATTGCAATAATCCTGAGCATTAGAATGCCTACAACTCAGTTGAAGTGGGCCTCACATTCTTGAAGATTTTCTTATTAAAATTAACTTTATTCACAGAAACATCAGATATGAGACAGTACAGAAAAAAGTAATTTGGAATTACAATGTTAATGAATAATTATTTTTGTTATTCTTAAAATCAAAATATGATGCTATACTGAATTGAATCACTCCTTCCTCAAAATATATCCTTTATTTAAGCGCATAGTTTACAGATCGAACTAAAAATAATGATCTAATTAAATTTAAGGCTTTCGAAAAATTAGCAAATAATGAAACATCAAATATTAAATTATTTAACATTTTTGTTACTTTTTTTATTTCTTGACGAAGAAGCGATTTTAATAAAATTTCATTCAGTATATTTAGACTTATAATGATACTTACATTTCTCATTGAAGAAGATAGATATCATTTCATCTTACTTTATTAGAAATGTAATTAACTAATGATGTTTTCTTCCCATTATTATTGTTTTTCTGACCAAAAATATGCATAATAAGTTTCGTTTTAGCTTTAAAAGTTTATCGTCAAAAAATGTGCTTGAAATTTTATTTCCCGCTTTTTGAGGGAATATGGCTTATTTCTTGCAGCTTTCTGTTTTAATGTTTATTTCAAATGTTCAAATAATTTTATATTATATCATGGCAGAAAATGTTTGAAAACTTTTATCACATATATATACATTTGAAAAGTATTCAACAGCGTTTAGATATTTTTAGATTATTTTTTCTTGGCTTCAATTGGATTATAACGGTATCAGATTTGGACCTCTGTAAAGAATTTCTCCAATAACAATGTTCGCCACCTGAAATCTCATAAAAGTACGTGAAAATATTATTCTTTTGTGCTCTCATTTTTTCTCTGGAAACTTTTATATAGAACCTAAAGTACAAAGAAGTAACTAAAGAATAAAATATTTCTTCGCAACTATCAAAAATAAAATAAAAGCTTTTAAAAGTGGAGAAAAGGCTGCTGTTCCAAACAACTTTCATATGATTTTACCCAAAATTTTATTTAGAAGAAGAGAAAGGGAAAAAAAGAATTTTTCTGTCTTGTAGACTGCCTAATAATCTGTGAAAGTATTACTCACTGCTCGAATCACGAAAAGTAAAATATGAAATCTATGGACGGAAATCAATTTTTTAGATATAAGGGATGGTCATAAAAATAGTTTATTGTTATATAACACATATTTCTTTTCTGAAGATAAGCAAAATATATATAAATATACAGCATAAATGGACAAATAAATCATCAAAGCTTCTAATATCTCAGACCTAATGTTAGCCCCCTTCCTTCAAATGTGTAAAGCCAATCATTCTTTATTTATCTTATGATAAATGAATTGAAAGTTGGTTCATAAAATTCAATCGGAAAGGCGAAAACCTGTCATGGTATGGAATGAAATGGTAGATATTCATCTCCATCATAATTTCATCTCACTATTTTAAAAGGGAGTTCACCATTGATAATGACATCATCGACACGGTAGAACCCTTGTGGCCGGAGTAAATTCCGCCAATGAGGAATGGGATATTTGACTCGAAACCGTTACTATGCCCACTAGAGTAGCGAGAATCAACCACCATGCTGGAATCTTTTAATTCTCAAATCTGAGTTGCCCACCCTGGTGAGGGTAATTAGCATAATAAGACAAACACGTTTACATTTAAATATATTACATATTTATAAAGGCCTTACTGAAATATATACGATATATTAGAAGTTTATTAGTAACAAAAATCATTACAAGCAGATATATAGATATGATTAAGAAGAATCATAAGTTTAATATAACAGCATTTTAGATCAATTAATCACTAAGGCATAACCATAATCACTACTTCTAATGCAAACCGAATCGAATCTTAAAATATATCGAATCGGATTTACGAAAATATTTATCAAATCTGAGCTTTAATTTTAAAAAATCATTTCCTTAAATTATTTCACAAACGTAATGATTTATGTCTCTTTTTTTTTTCTTTCACTGCAGATGGTGAATGGTGGATTACAAAACTTCTAAATATTCAAGATAATAAGGAAATGGCCGACACATAGATAAAAAAGGGGGAAAATACAAAATTGCTTTTAAAAGGCATGTCGATCTGGAAATATTGAATACTTTTTAATAAAGTGCACGGGATATCCTGTTCAAACACTGTCTTCGTTTCACTTATCATATGAAGAATCATAATTGCAGTAATTGTGCCTTTGCTCCTGACAAATCCTCGACTAAAAAATGACAAAGAATTCAAGCAATTTTTTTAGCCTGTATGGGTATAATCAAACAATTACGGATAAATTTCATTAATTCGTTCACAATTTTGACTTGATTTAATAAAATTAAACATATTTGGTTTCAGAATAAACATATATTTTTATTCTTCTTCTATATTCTTCTGGCATATATTTTTATTTATTTTTACAATATTATGATTTAAGAGAGCTAATGTTGTATCTATATACATAACAATGTTATTTAAATTGATGTTTGTGACTTGTAGTTTGGCATGAATTATTACGATTTGTCATAGAGAAGTTACAGTTGTTTATTAAAAATTTGGCATTGTAATATAAATGTTAGAAAAAGTAATTTTTTGCGTCCTCATATCTGAAATATGCAAAGAGAAAATATAATTTTCAAAACATTCTAACTCGAGGCTTTGAAAAATTTATCGTTTTCTGGCTTCTTCAACTTTCAAAAACATATGTTTGGCATTATATCCCTCTGTCTGTCTGTAAAAATGATAAACCAAAAACACTTTGAGTGAGATTGATAAATTTTGTATACTGATTTTACCTCAAATGTGTAGATTTTCATCAAATTTCATATGAAATCTCTTCTGAAGAAATCTACTTACCAGGATTGCCTAGTACAAATAAAGTACAAAATGGAAAGATTTAGATATATAAAATTTGGTACACAAATATGCATCTAAATTATAGACTATAAAAATTTGGAAAAAAATCTGTCAAATCTTTGACTGTCTGTCGGTCTATACGTTGATATGCATGTAAACGCAGTAGCTTAAATTAATACATTTCGATATGTTGCCTATACAGTGACTACAATTGTAAATCTATACCAAATTTTTGTTCCAATCTCTTTGAAAAAATGGCATCCATACTATATATCAGATTTTGTGTAGTTGTGTATTAACCGTGTGTCAAGAATTAATCGCAAAACTGCACAATATCGCATAAAGATTCAGTAAAATGCTAGATTCATGCCAAACCTCTATATTTCGTAACTTTTGTTCACTAATGCCCTGAAAGGAATTCGAAGCCTTGCTAAAGGTTCACAATTTTATGTGGAGGAGAAAGGAATAACAGCTGTATTAGAAGGTATAAAAGAAAGATAAAGACAGATCACTTGTGCTGATTTGATAAATTACATAAATAGTTAAATATCATTGATATCAGTTTCGTGCCATTTCTTACTTAATAAATAATTACAAAAACATATGTTCCATGCAGTCTTCTAGTGCATTCAGAAATGGTTGTACATGACGTTCTAGGAGAAATGAGCGGCTTTATAAATATCAGAAAACTAAAGTGTTACTGTTTTCAAAATTAAAAAAATATATTTTTCAAATTTAATTGTTTAATTTAATTCTTCAAAATTGTTATTGTTTATAATGGAATTTCATAAGTTTATGTAAATCCTTTTATATTTTATATTAAATTTATTTAGTTTGCTTTCCAAATTGATAACAATAATTAAAATTTATTTATATATCGTCTATTAATTTCTAGAGTTTAAAAATTATTAAATTTTTTATGTCATATCTCTGAAAAGAAAATGTGCCTTTAAAACTATGTGTTAAAACATAAGCAACAGATAAAAACGAAATCACAAGGGACTAAGACATAAATAGAATTCAAGCTATAAAATTTTAATCATATGTTATATTGTTTTCGTGTTTTAAATTAAAAAGTTCATATGTAGAAATTAACTTTAAGTCAAAAGTAATAAAAAAGTTAACAATTTAAAAATATATATTATTTCCTTCATGGTATGCTCTCTTTCTACGGTATCGGAATTTTGCATTAATTACGTAATGTTACGGAATTTGTCGCCGGGTTCGCTTTATAGTGGGTGTATGGTGTGAAAGCACAATCAGCAGGCTTCAGTAGAAAACAACGACGGCGTTTATTTACACAAAGACACAGACGACAAATATTGGCAGCCGAGATGAACACAGGACAACACACAGCAACAATCTACAGCAGGCAGTAGCCCACAAGTAGTAATCGACCACAGCGGCCAGACAGAATCCAGCAGAAGTGGTGATCCTCGGAGATTGGCTCTATGGTCTCTCCAACGGCTGAACTTCTCACTGTCTCCTCGCTTTAGTTACCGACTCATTACTGGCTACTACACACGAGACTTGACGCCGCTTCCACAGAAGACAAGAAGACTCGACACACGGCAATTCAACCTTCGCTCCACACAAAGCTGGCACTCCGCCGTTGATTCGCTATCCTCTCGAAGACTCGTTACTTGTCTACGACTCCTCTTCCGATCACGATTCAATTCACTCCTCATCGCAGCTTGAGACTGCCGACTTTGTACAGTTCCCAGGATGAGGAGCAAGAACCTTCTGGGCGAATCAAGAGTATCTGGGAGTATCTCAGTTCCTATTGGACGGATCGTGGAAATTCTCGAAGTTTCCAGCATTATCTATTTTGTCGCCAAATGGTCACCAAGTTTATCGCCGAGGTCTGAGGTTATTGTCGCGGCACCCGATCAGCACTCACAAGGCTGATCATACGACGGTCTTTCTTACGATGACACTATTCTTGAAGAGAAGCAAAATTATAGGTTTGCAACAATATGTATATATTATTTTGTATGTAAAATTATTTTAAAAATATATTCAAATAATTCGCTTATGATTATTACATGTTGTGTAACTCTTTACGAAATCCTACTCTTCAAATTCGTTAAAAAAAATTGGACATTTTTTTTAAAAAAAGCTGACTCTTCTTCGAAACTTTTGAAAAAAAAAAAAACTACAGCCTTCATCTGTTATTTCAGTTAGTTGCTTCTTATTTCTTTCGAAACAAATTTAGTATTTTTAGACAGCTAAGAAAATACATTGTTGATTATCTGTCGATTGCTAATTAATTTTTTGCTGGAAATAACTAATGAATAGCCTAATGACAAACCACACTGCTAAACAGATTATAAGTTTCGGTTTTTTTAAAATTCTCTCAGAAAATTATCTTTGCTTAATTGAATTAATAAGCCATTATCTGACAAAATTAGCCATTCATATTTTCAACCAAAATATTTCAGCCTTAATAAGCCCTATTAATAGCAGCAGGAGAATATGCTCTTATTTTCCTTTTAAAAAGGAATATGATACCTTTGGCGTTCTTACATAACAGTAATTCATCTTAACTGTGATTATAAGTTTTTGTTATGAGTTACCGGCCAAAAGTAATTTCATTCTTTAGGGTAATTTCGAGGGAATTGAAGATAATAGCTTTAATCAAGTTTTTGTTGGACATTAAATGACATTTTAAGTGTTCTTTAAAGATGGTGTTATTTTATGAAACAGATAGTTTTTCTCATATGATGCGAAACTCAATTTTTTCAAATAAATGGCCTAAATTTATATAACAGAAAGTTGGCGCCATGCACGATAGATATTTTTTGGAAATTTGCAGCTCTGATGAAATTCCAAATTATTTTTAAGTTTTGATTTATCAATTTAAGTAGATGAAGGAATAATTTAGGATCTTGGAAAATGTTACAAGTATATCAACGATATTAGAAGTATGCACAACCAAAACTTATAAAAAAAAACAATATGTATTTGGCATTCGAAAGCGAGATACCCATCACTTTTGAAAATTTAGTAGCCTTACTGGTGCGCTCCAGAAATTTAGAGGATTGCGGTACTCATACTAAAATAAAATAAAAATTTTTTACATTTGATTTTATTTTACTTATAAAATATTTGAAATTTACACACATTCACAAATCTCCTAATTTCTTCTACATAAATTATAAAGACTTATTTCCCCTTCTTAGTTAGACTATTTCCTAAGACTTTTACTAAAGAAATGATGCATATTTCGAATACGATATTATTGTTACTTCCATTATATTTTATTTTATGTTAGGGCACCAGATAAATCAAAGCATTATCAGAAATTTACTCCATCTATCATATAATTGTTCAGCGCCGTCTGTAATATTGGGTGGAGTTAAAAATATCCCCTCCCTTTTGATCTGCGTCATTATCGAATGCGAAATTCCAACTTCTGCTTTGACGTGTAGCAACTAAAATAGCTTTCTTTTTCAAGTGTAAATTGACTAATTTATCTAAGTTCGAAAACACTAAAAGTAAATAAAAATTGCAGTAGTCTATTGAAATCTTCATATTATGATCAGTGATTTAAATCATCGTATATTTTTCTACCTTTTTTTTTAACTTTAAGTGTTCTTGTTTAACCAAGCAATATAAATGTAGGATTGAACTTTATTTTTAAAAACTTTAAACCCTTTAGATAATTTTAGTATGTGTAAGACGATCTTTAAAATCCTTTCAATCCTTTGAAATTCAAAATTGCGTTTCATATAGCCTGGGAAGTTAACGTGTACTTACTTATACGTGCATCCATAAAATGATTATGCTGAACTTACCGAAAACAGGTTTCAGTGGCTCTGGCGGCAAAATAAAAGAATTACAAAAAAGAAAATATAAAAAAGAAGAAAAAAGATATCGGCTAGAAAATCCAGTTAGAAAATTGTACAGTATACCTTAATAAAAACACAGGAAAAAGTTTCATGGGGTTATTTATAAAATTAACAAGAAATATTTTCGGTTAAAATTATGAGCTTTCCAAAACTTGAAAAAGGTACGGTCTGAAATTCAAAAATGCATTCTCCGGTGTTAGTGTACTATTTTTTCACTGTTAAGCAACGGAGCAATGGAGCGAGTAAATAAATAAAATTAAAAATTTAAAAAAAAATCTGAAAAACACACTTGAGGGGATCTGAGAATCGAAACTCACTTTTTTATAATGCGTAATGCAATCATCAATACAGCAAAATTAACAGAAATAAAGTCATTCATTTTTTTTTACTGTATAAGGGAACAAAAAAAATACTTTTTTTCTTATAATATCAAAATTATAGATATTCCAAACTTTAAGTGGCTAAGCAGAACGTCTCTCTCTCTCTCTCTCTGTGTGTGTGTGTGTGTTAATATGGCATTTAGCCATACAGTCATGTCGTTAAGTGTTTACACAGGCTTATATTTCTATGAAAACTGACGGAATTATTTATATTAATTCAGACGTAAAGAAAATGCTTCCTGAACATTGCCTTTATATGCATGTCTTTTCTATTAATTAATTTTTATTTCAAAATCTTTTTATTTATTTTGCAAACTCAGGCATAACGTACATATATCTACAATAGTTGTAATGCATATGAATACATTATTTAATAGCAATAACTCTTACTCATAATTATGTTTCATAATATACAGAATGGAAAAATGGGCAGTAAAATTACAAATGTTGCTGTGGATTTATAAAAGAATCTTATTCCACAAAGTTCAGGTCCCATGAAAGAAGTATAAGAATAATGAAAACCGTGAAGGAAAGGAAAAACTGAGATACATATTAACGTGAATTGAAAGTAAAAGTTAAAATATCATTGGGAAATTTCTTTAATTAATTTCGTTATTATTTCTATAATGGAAACGTTTAATTTAATTCCACTTTACTTTTACTTAATTTTATTTTCTTAATGAAACCATAACTTTTCATTCTATAAACTAAAATCAAAAACTTAAAAGAACTTATTATTGTGTTTCTGCTTTTTAATTAATTAATATCTTTAATTAATTTAATTAATTCCTTTAATTAATTTAATTATTTTCGATGATAGAAACGTTTAAATTAATTCTACTATATTTTGTATTCAGTTTTTTTTAAGAAACTAAAACTTATCATTCTATAAACAAAAATCAAATACTTAAAACTTTTCATTGTCTATCTTTCTGCTTATTATATATAACTAAAATTCTCTACAACAATTTCAACTCATTTACACATTAGGAAATAAGCCTATAATTATGATACTGTAATGGGGAAAATAGTCACAGCTTGGAGCGCGCAATTAATTCAATTTGTTCTCCTGGTTTCTCCTGACCTTAATTTAAGCTACGGCTGCTATCTTAATTACAATGAGTAGGGATGAAATGTTTCGGATATATTAAGGCTTTAAGGAAGCCACCCAGAATTTCATACAGAAACATGTGATGAAATATCTAATCCAGAGTAAAAGGGACGGATGCTTAAATGTATTCCAATGATTAGGATTTTCCGAAATCAGTTTTGCACAAAGTACCAGTACAATAAATGGTAATGAAAGCATTAAATTACTAAATAAATTGCTGAAATTGATTCATTACCTTAATGCCATTTACAAGATAGTTGTTAGACCTAAAATTAACGTTATGGCAGCACTCAAGTTAAAATTCATTGTCAGTGGTAGAAAAGAATGAAATACATTTCCTACATAATATTCTTTCTTTATTATTATCAAAAGTATTAAAGAATTTTAAATCACTTTTTAACACGTTACACAAATACACACAAAAAGACTTAAGACATGCGTCTACTCAATTTGAACAGTTCTGGCAAAAGAAAAGTTATAGAGGGCGCCGCGATACAAATTAAACAGGAAATGGCAAGTGTGAACAAAGGGTCGCATTTTGACTATTGCATAGTATCTAATTTCTATGCAAAATGTCTAGATATCTCTTTCCTGCCAGTTGCCATCAAAATAAAAATACAAAATGAAAATATTGAGAAAAGAGAACAAATTTCATTCTCAATCAGTTAAAACGCAAATTCTATGAAATGATTGAATCATATAGCATGAAAGAATATTTTACAACCCACCACACACAAACAAAATAAATATATATTTATTCATGATGTAGGAAGTAAAAAAAAGAAACTTTTTGGCTGCGTTAAATTTTGAATGCTTATCTCACATAAAATTGCAATAATAAAGTCGGTTAGTGGATTAATTTATAAATTTTCCTGTTTTTAAAATAAAGTCAATATTTTATGCCTTTGTGTAATTAAAGTCAGTTAGAGGGTTCATTTATAAATTTCCTGTTTTTAAAATTAAGCGCATTATTTTAAGTGTAAAATATTCCTCTGGGAATTAAATTCAACCTATAATAATTGAGGAACAGCTACTCATTAAGGATTAACTAATAAGTAATTCTTGGTAATAATAATTACTTTTTGAATATCTGAAACAGAAATATGGCAGGAGGAAAAATACTATGAGTTCATTCTTCACTTCATTCATTCACTTGAAATATTATTTTAATAGTTTAATTATTTTCCTTTTAAAATAATTCCAAGAATTTAAATTTTTTTAATCATAATATTTCGCATTATATGAAATTCAATATATTATTATATTTGCATCCGTTGATGTTCAATCAGTTTTATTCTGTTTAAAGATAAAAAAAATTAATATTAAAATTTAATTAATAACGTTTATGAATCTTTGAAAAATATTTCCAAACATCCTACAGTTACTATCTTAAAATTTGTGTCCGTTTCTTTTTCATGGATGTTACGTTTTGATATAATTTTAACTGAGGGAAACGTCATAAATTTATTTTCCTTTATGTTGTTTATCGCTATAATTAACTTTAAAAAAAAGAGAGAATTCATTATATCCTTCCTACTTAAATATCTGTCATTCTTACAAAAGAACTCGCTATGATTTTGTAAAAGATTGTATAGCGAAAATCACAATTATTCTCTTGAACATTAATTTGTATTGAAAATAATTATTGTGGTTCAAATTGCAATTAGTTTGTAAACATCAACAGATTGCAGAGAATTCAAATAGGTGAGATCATAATTTATGTGAATTTTGGCTTACTCTTTTTTTCCCTTAGTAGTGGCATACTGTAAATTTATTGGCAAACAGCAGCTGTTATTTGCTAAAATTCGATGAAAATGTATAAAAGAAGGGATTCACATTGAGATGACAAATCACCCACCTTCCGTTCAAATCGAAATAAAAATTTAAATGCGCATGAAATATTCCTTGCAGTGAAAACTGAAATTCGCGTGCCCTACTCTGAAATTCTTTTTCTCTGAATTCTTTGGTTGTCAGACATCAATTATTTACAATTTTGAATATTTTTCAAAATTAGAAAGTTTTATTCTTGAGTAACGTTCTGAAAATTTTACTTATATCTATCTATTTATATTTCAGATCTTTCAGGAAAAAAAAAGTCTTAGAGGACGAAATTGAGAAAAGTGAATTTTTCTTATTCGACATTTTTCATTCCTATCGATTATTTAACCACTATTAATCAACAAAACGGATATTTTCTGTTTTATATGTTGATTCAAAAGCAAATAATATATGTATATAAGTATAATTTCTTAAATTATGATAGACTAAATATTTTTAAAATTTCAGAGATTGTTTCAAAGGAGGAAAAAGAAAAAAAAACTTACTAACTATATATACTAATTTTTTAGGATCTTAAAATTATTTGATCAAAATAATTTGGAACCAAAAATATTTGTACTGCAGTACT
>JAPMOR010100766.1:0-18303 GCA_026543865.1 Argiope aurantia
TAGATTTTCTTGAATGGCTAGTTGGACAGATAGATTTTCTTGAATGGAGTTTGTTCACAGAAATCTACAAATTTGGTCGTAATTATATAAATCAAATTTCAGCCTTCTAGCTTAAAACGTTTTTCAGTAATTGTGCTCACAGTAGACAGACAGACAATCAAGCAGGCATAATACTAAAAATATATTTTTTTGACTGAAAGAAATCTAAAGCATGGAGATTCGCCAAAATCTCGAGTTTGAATTGTTTTGACGATTACAATTAATTCTCTGTAATTCGTATACGAGAAATTAGAAAAAAGTAAAGTCTAGACTCATAAAATTGGTTACACAAGTTATGCATCTAAAATTGAGATCAGTGTTAAATTTGAAACCGACAAGGGGATGCTCGTTTGTCAGTATATACTTCTGCATACAAGTAAACGCTGTAATTAAAAAAAGGGACATCACTGGTAAAGGAAATTTAGTATGTGATCTGATTACAATTATAAGACTATGTTACATTTCGATTTCAATCCTGACTGAAAAAAATCCTCCTTTTGACGTCTGAGAAAGCCTTCAAAATGTATGTTCGATTACCTGATACTTTTGCATTAATAGCATGCTAGCGATTAATTACCGAAGATCGCGCGTGCAAAGAGTTGCAGCGGTAAGCGATGCGCGTAGGATAGAACCTGGTACCTTTTGGTTAGCAGTCCAGTAACTTAACAATTTTACCAAAACGATCGTTGGGGTAGAAGAGTTGTTAACTGGCTTATATGCTATTCACCACAGTACTCTCCCTTCCAGTGAGTCGGAGGTGAGACGAACGATATGGATGTTGAGTGGTGATGAAATATTAGCTGCTGTCTTAATGGGCCGGTACCCAGTTGAATAGCGCCAAGCGTCTATGGGTTCTAATGCGCCAAGTGTGTCTGGCGACTTTGAGTTGCTGCGTCAAGTGTCTGACGACTTTAGCTGTGGGTAGATGACGCCACAACAGCTGTACGAAGGTTGAAGGTTCATTGTCCGAGGTCACCAATGAGGCGATATGGGATGCGCGAGGATAGAACCTGGGACTTTTTGGTTAGCAGTCCAGTAACTTAACAATTTTACCAAAACGATCGTCCGGGTAGAAGAGTTGTTAACTGGCTTATATGCTATTCACCACAGAGTTATCAAAAATGCGTATTGAATTTTGAATATAATCTGTCAAGAGAGAACTATAGTTAGTCTGTATATTCGTGTGTATTTAAACGTATTAATTGAAAAACGCCACGGCTTAGATTATGGAAACTTTGGTATACGGCTTTATTGCCAAAACTGCAGGTCTATGCCAAATTTTGGATTCGATTCGCTAGAACGGAAAGTGTCTAAAATAGAAACTCGGGTTTTATGTAATGAGACACAAAACGAACCATATTGTTTCCAACACCATATTGTTTCCTACATGAACCATATTGTTTCCTACATGAACCATATTGTTTCCTACATGAACCATATTGTTTCCCACACGAACCATATTGTTTCCTATTGTTGAAGTGGGTATCGAAGCCCCTCATGTTTGTGGCCTGCCTTGGTCTTCTATGATTTATTGCCTGCCTTCTTATACTAACCACCCCCACTATATATATATATAAAACGCAGAGGATAACAGAAAAGGAAGAGGAATAAAATATTCAAGATTGTCTTAGAATATGAGAAAATGGAGAGGAAAATTTTCCCATTGGTTCTCTTACAAGCTGTAAAATTGATTCCAAATTTTCCTTGGTATAGCTTTTTAGCATGCTTCATATGAACATAAATTGGCTGCTTTACTACCTTATCCGTTTACATACAAAATAATGAAATAAAACTTTATTCCTAAGATGGTATCAACAAATTTTCACGATCGATAAATAAGGTTCGTGATCTTAATTTGTTTCTGAAAATAATCATAAAGCAAATTGTTCGACAACAGAAGTCATTAGAATCGACATAAAGTGGACTGATACGTTCTTAGCCTAGACTGCATGTCTCCAGACTATGAGACTCCTGTATACAGGGAGACCCACAAAATATGCAGCGACTAATATTTACAGATTCGGATAGAACATATCATGACGAGTATTTTGATGTATAACATGTGTGTCCCCGAATATAGCGTCATAGTCTAATTAAGGTGTGACGCTTGTGTCATGAAAACTTCAAGAAATGAAGGGGGGGCAAGTGCAAATGAATGTTTATTGAGAAATATAAATACAACAGATTTTCGAAATGTCGGCCGTTCGAACAAATGACATGGTGAAGTCTGTAATCGAAGTTCGCAATTACCTTCTTCAAAACCTCTGTTCCAATTTCCTTGCCCTCGGTTTCAATTGCTGCTCTCAAGTCGTCCAATGTTGAGGACTGTGTGAGATACACTATGTCTTTCAGACGTCCCCATAAAAAAGTCACACAGGTTAAGATCTGGTGAGTGAGGTAGCCACTCTATACCATTGTCTATTCTCATAACGGAATCTAACCTGATCAGTCTATCGTGAAAATGCTCCGCTATGAGATTGAAGTTTCGATGAGTGCGATGAGGTCTAGCACCATCTTACATAAACCAATAATCTCTTATCTTGCATATGCCATGAAAGAATGGGATGACACAGCCATTCAACACATCAAAATAAGCTTCAGCGGTAACAGTTTCGATAAAAAAAAAACTGGCCCAATGATGCTCTCGGGAGATAACGCACATCAAACTATGGGCCTAAGTAGGTGCAGTGGCCGAAATATTGCATGATGAAGATTTTCAGTGGCCCAGAACCTCCAGATCTGTTTGTTTACATATCCTTCGAGGTGGAAATGCGCCTCAATTGCGCCTCGTAGATCCGATTAAAGCCAATTTCACCACATTCAACCTTATTAATCACCGTGTCTGTAGAATCAAACCTCCTTAAACCATCCAAATCGGTTAATGGTGATTGATTTGAATTTTGTAAGGGAACAGAGCCGCATAGGAATTAGCATATTTACTTACAAGCACGCCTATCCGCTCATTTGCTGCCAAACATTTTCAGTCACCTTGGGAAACTTCCATGTTGTGCAATCGTCATATGCATAATTTGGAATACAAACTGTCGGATTCGTAACTAACGTGTAATTAAACTATGGCTCTATATTCGGGACCCCATATGTTATACATCAAAATACTCGTCTTGAAGTGTTCTATCCGAATCTGCAAATATTAGACACTGCACACCTTGTAGGACACCCTGTATATTCGTGTTTTGTGACACATTTTTAATCTGAAATGCTATTGTTCTTAAACTATATTATTCTTAAACTGAGGTTTGTTTCCTATTAGTCTAAGAATGCTGTGCCTGAAGTTATTTCATATCTGTATTCGGACTGGTTCATATATAATAGATAAGAATGTTAACCGATTTTCAATATTAATTTTTTAAATTTTTTTTTATTGGTTTCAAATGTAGGTTTACAGTTTTGTTACGGCTCCTGATATTAACTTTACTTGGTTTTGCATTCATTAAATATTAAAAAAAATTTTTTTAATATTTTTAATTATTTTTTAAATATGGTGGTCAAAGATACAGCATAGTGTTGTACTTTTTGACTAAAGGGTGTGCTTTTGACCAGCACTTATTATAAAACATGCGCAAATAAGAAAATGAATTTCATTCACATAAAATGATAAAATAATTATTTTTGATTAAATTTCACATTTTAATATCAAATTATTTCAGAAGTGTTATTTAGTCTTTAAAAGGTTCGTTCCTTTAAAAATATATTCATTACGTTATCATTTAATAAATACGAATTTTTTTTTATCCGTCCTGACCAAACGTCCTCCCGCTGGTGTGGTGTGGTGTGGAGAGGGGGGTGCCAGCTCAGGTGTCGTCCTCGTCTTCTGACCGCGGTTCAAAATTACGAGGTCCGTCCCAAAATAGCCCAAGTGTTGCTTCAAACGGGATGTTAATATAACTAAACTAAGCTAAACGAAATTTTTTTCATAAATTTAATAATTTTAAAAAATATATCGCTAATTTCAGAATTTATTTTTTCTTATTTTTTGTTAAATCAACATAATTTCTTTTAAGTCTTTTCTGTGTTTCTTACTTTGTAGTTTTAGTAACTGCTAATGATAATCTTCGATTTATTTTTTGATTTTCCATTACTTGTTCCTATTTTTAACTGAGCTTTAAGGAAAAGTCTCACATTTTCAAAGGATATTCTTAAGGAGTCAATGGTATATTTAGATTGTCAAGAGTGTGAATCAGATTTTGTGTTGGCAAACCTAAGCCATGTATGAGATATGGATGAAATATGAGTCTATCAGTTACAGGTACACGCAGGAACTCTTCATTGGTAAAAATATTCGCTTTAAAGATAACAAAATCCATAACTTCAAACCCTTCCATGATATTATTTGAAGTCTGATTTAGTAACCCAATTTAGCTATATCACAAATTGTAATACATTTGCGTGTAACACCCTTTTCTCCTTAGTTTAATAATTTTGAATAGCCCAAATACCTTCCTACAAAATTTATGCATTCAATGATTTGTTGTACGTATAAAATATTATGCTAATCGCGCCAATTTTGTCATCTCAACAAGAATAATATCATGAGTTTCATGGTTAAGGAGTAGCACAGATTTTCAGGACTTGGTCGGATATGTTAGTAAGCTTAAATAACAGAAAGTAATATTGTGAAATGAATGATAGATCGAAAAGTTCTCTAAAAGTAAAAAAGTTATCTCATAAGAAAAGAATAATCTCAAGATTAAACCACTTAGAATAAAGAGATTAGGCAATAGCATACATCAAATTATAAATTGAAGTATTCTTTTATTAACCTTCTTTCATGAGTAAACTTCCAGTCGACAATAAAATGGAAAGAAAAAATTTCTTTGGGACTTCCAAAACACACTTACCCACCCTTCAACATAACGATTTTTTTTTTTTAGATTGAAATGAGAAATAGAGAATAGACCAAATAGTCATTAAATATAGATGACATACGTAAATAACCATCTGAAGAAACAGTCCCTAGTTTCCTCTAAATATGAAATATTGTATTTCTGACGTGGTCAAAGGAGTAACACATCATGGTAGTCAAAAGGACAACATGGTATACTTTTACTTTAAACCTTTATAATAATGCATCTTTGGTTTTGAATGGAAAAAATCAAAATTTTCACAAAATTATAGGATTAATCTATCTATAGTGCATACACTAACATCATTTCTTAACTGCATAAAAATGCCCTGCATCAGAAGAACAAAAGATTATGTTTGTAATATTTACTTTTTAAAAACGAAATCAGATAAATATTTTTATTAATCTAAGTCTCCATTTTTTTAAAAAATAGCAAAAGGTTAAATGAAGTAAACAGTTGTTAATCTTTATACTAAACACAAAAACTTTCGATTTTTGTCGCCTGTTGCCACCAGAAGTAGAAATGGTCAGAAATACAAGACTCTCCACTATCAGTAAGACACTGATATTCTACTTCCCTCAGCACACTAATCTGTTAGATCTCTAATCACCTTGTCCTATTTTTGTTGCTTTTTCTTATAATATTTAACGATGCATAAAGGATAGGTTTAGGGCTAATAAGAAATAATAATAATTGACTCCTACCACAGGTTTCCAGAAGAGACCATACATTTTATATTCTGATGATTTGTTATGATTTTGAATGCAGCTTCTCTGCGTAATAACTATCATGATAAGGAAGAGACTTTTACAAATAACTCTAACTGATGTCGAATGGATGCCGGATCAATGATATCCATCTTTGACGATCATTTGATGACAAAA
Source organism: Argiope aurantia (assembly GCA_026543865.1). Classification (NCBI taxonomy): domain Eukaryota; kingdom Metazoa; phylum Arthropoda; class Arachnida; order Araneae; family Araneidae; genus Argiope; species Argiope aurantia. The sequence goes on from JAPMOR010100766.1 coordinate 5,789, forward strand.
ATGTAGCACCTAGAATATTCGAGAATCTTTGTTGTCTCTCTAGAATTCGAGTTTTGATGATTGGTCTAGAAGCTTCCTTGCCTTATCCTGAAAACTTTAAAATTCCAAGGGAGCTGAGTAGTCAGTGGTCAGTCGAGTGGAAGCAATAATCGAATAGTTGAGTTCTCTCTGAGCGTTTTGAACTTTTGCGATTGTTTAATAGCTACTACTTATATGCCGATGTTTACTCCAAGTGCTGCGGTTGCATATGCTTCATCTGCGTTTTGCTGCTGTGAATTCTGGGTTTCGTGTAGAATGGAGCATCGTTTCCTCAATGAACTTGTGGAACTTTTCAATGTACAAATCACGGATGGACTTTAGGTTCTCCTGTAATAGTAATTTCCTATTTCTTTGTCAATATATCCATTTGTTACGCCAGTCACCCAGTGGATGTACGTGAAAAAAGTTCATTATTTGGGATAATGGAAACTGAGACTTTATTATACAAGAAACATAAAGTACATGCAACAAACACACGGCCGAATATACACTTTACAACACGAGCAGACAGAAAACTGGTCATTAGAGCAGTGCTGAAAGTATACAGCTACAGTGGTCACTTTTTCTTAAACTCTTCATCAAAAAAATTTACTGAACGTGTCAGCCTTTGGCATTTATATAGGTTTTCTGATTCAGAATAGAAATATCGTGAAAAATGTTTATATCTCTGTTCTTTATAGAAATGGACCCAAAATTCTTGCATTTTCCAGAATCTCCATTTCTGTAAGATATCCTGGCCATATTTACCATCAAAGTTGAGGGTTATTGACCTAGTATCCATTAAGAATCGATGCAAATCACTCTTTCCAACCATTTCACTAACCTCCCAAAGAAATGATATGATAGATAATATCAATAATCGTAGTAATTAATATTTCATGTGTAATCAAATGACTTTGATAGGTTATTAATTTTGTGACATTTTTATTATATATAAAATGCATGTTTTCTTGTTGATAAACTGTAATTAATAATTAAAATCGTGTGTTTCATTTTCAGCGTATATATTCTTGGTCTGGTGTTTAAATGGGTACTGGCAAGCGGTGGCATTTCTGCCATGGACAGAAATAGTGCCGTTAAATCTAGCCTTGTCTACGAAGTACTCGACTCCTCGGATGGATTTTATCAGTAAGTACTTTCACAATCATTATTAAAAATTCTAGAAATACTTCATTTAGCTCTCTTAGTGCGACATAACTTGGTACTCAGATCATTCCATTTGAATGCAGGAACAAACCAATATAAATTAACATCATTTTTAAAAATATTTATGAAATTATATGAAAGCACGACTGTACACATATAACTGTTAAAAAATGATAATAAAATTGTAACAGCTGCTATCTATCTCCGAATGTAAAATTCCACTCCATTATTTAAGATGTCTTATTCAATCTAAAAATTGTAAAGTAATTTCATGTTCCCCCTCTCAATCGAATTTAGTCTAGTTAGTTCAGTTATATTAAGATTCTAGTTTAAAGCAACATTAGGGCTATTTTGGAACGGACCTCGTAATTTTGAACCATGGTCGGATGACGAGAACGGCATCTGAGCTGGCACCCCTGTCTCCAAACGACCACGCCAAGACAGAGGGGAAGGCATTCGGCTCCAACGGTTTTAACGTGCACCAAACTTGTTTAAGCGATTGTCCTCGGTCTAATCGGGCCTCAAAGCCGAGATTTTATCACGAGGCCACCGCGGCCTACACCCCTGCTTATCAAAAATAAAGTTATAAAACATATAATTCGAATAAGATTAGTATATAATGAAGTTTTATATACATATATCTAGTAATTATATGAAACAACCAACAGTTACGTATTAAAATGAGTATGTGTAAATTGTTTTGATATTTGCAAAAAAAAAGGGGGGGGGCTAAAAAAATTGAAAGTGGCCTTCCCTCCACTTTTTCACATACTCCACTCCCTTACGAAGGAATTATTTCTCCACATAAAAATTGTAGACCTTGAAAAAGGTTAGACCACCAGAAGTGTTCAAGTTTTCAAGTCCGACATATGAGAGTTTTGTGCTTCATAGTGTAGAAAAGGAAAACAAATATGCATTTCGGATGCATTTTAGACAGCTAATTGAAATTACAAAAAAAAAAAAAAAAAAAAAAAAAGATGACGCAAAACTATAATTTCCTTGCCAAGATTATATACCAAATTTCATTTATCTAAATTGTTGCATTTTTGACTTATTGCGTTGACGTACATGAGAATGTGCGGTACCGATAGATGGCTAATCGATGGTGGATTTGAAACTAATCAATATTGAAGCTGTTAAAATGATATATCAAATTTTATTTATCTATAGTTTTGTAGTTATCTTGCTTACTTGCGCTCGGACATGTAGAGAGACAAAATTCCTGTATATGGATTTCTTTCAATGCTTGATAGAAAAAACAATAAAGAGACAGAAATTGATAGAAAAAACAATAAAGAGACAGAAATTGATAGAAAAAACAATAAAGAGACAGAAATTGATAGAAAAAACAATAAAGAGACAGAAATAATTCCAAATATGTGTTTTTAGGACTAAAAAAGTTTGAAATTTGGAAAAAAAATTCATAAAAATTTGATAATGCCGTGTGCTTGGCGCAGCATAATAAAACTTGACCTTTCAGCCAAAAAACTCCAATTACCTACTTACAAACTCGCCAAACCTCGAAGGTTGGATATTTTTACTATTACAAAACCTTCCCTTTGCATACTGAAAAGTTTAAAAGAAAAATTAAAATAATATACCTGACGTTTAGAAAGAAGTAGGGTCAGTCTGCTTTTATGGTTCTGACAGCTGAACCCTCTACTGAAATGTTATTGATTGCAGCCATAACCAATGAATCTCATGCTTCTGACAGCAATAATATTAAAAGGAGAAGGCTGGGAAAGATTTGATGTCGTATAAGATTTTTTTTTCTAAAGTATCCGAAGCATCCATTATGAAATTATTTCCAGCGTCCGGGTGCTGACCACTCTATTCAATGGATGACTTTTTCCCCTTAGAATTATTGACAAGAAGGGCCAGTGGTCCATCGAAAAGCGATCCCTGGCACTTTTCAAAAAAGCTTTAATTTCGGTTATTTGGATTTCGTATTTTTTCCCCCAAATAAAGTTAAGAGCAAATTTTGAAATATAAATCCAGTCTCTTTTCAGTTTGAAAAAGAATTTCAAAGATTTGCACAAATATTTACTAACATGTTTGGAAAAATGCCCGAAAGTGTGAATATACAATTACTTGCATATTTAGAAATATTAATTTAAGAAAAAGCAGTTGCAGTCAAACTTTGCTTAAAGAACACGTCGCATAATGAGCAAAATAAAATGTAAAGAAATGACTCGCACAACAATTGGCGAGGAGACATCGTGGCGCCACAAGCTGGATTGGCCTGTATGAGTCTATGTTAAGCACTTGTTTAAAGAAATCATTATATCTACATGGACAAAGCCTTGGCCGGAAATCGTTTTCTAATGCAACTCCAAGGAGCTTGTGCAAGTGCCTGTCTAGCCCGTAATCGATGAGGTTTTATGTCTGCTCAAGATTATGGGGTAGAGCTGTATAGCAACGACATTAATGAGCTTAGAATTCATACCGCTAAATTCTCTGTCACAGCAAAAAGCTGCGGAGGAGATTTGATCAAGAGAGGAGGAAATAATAATCCCATCAGAGTAACAATCTTCCGGTGAAGTAAATGAGATGCTGAAACCACACTGAAAAGCATCACCCTAACAAGGAAGTAGCTTTGCGTGCTACAAATTCATTTAAGGATAATATTGTATTTCATTTGCACCAAATTTTGAAACACTGCCAAAAACAAATGTCTTTAGATAACTTTATTGTAAATAAAGTATGCATTATAAATTATAAATTTCATTATTATAAAATTGTTTGAGCCTTTTTTTTTTTTTTTTTTTTCGAAATGGAATGCATTGCTCTATTTTATCTATGGAAAAAATTTTAAAAAAATGTTAATGAATATTTCACATTATGAGTAAGATTCGTTAACGAATTATGCTCGTTCCAGTGTATTTATACTTATGAAGAAAAGCAAGACTCCTGTATCAGATAACAGAACATCGATCTACAAGTTTGAATCGATGAATTCGCATAACGATTCCGTGATACATGAGAAAAAACCTGATACATTTTAATTTTGGATGATTTCTTTTAGCAACTGAGCATAGAAAAACCATTGTTGCGATATTTGTGAATAGGGTTATAAAACGCAGTGAACTAGAAAGATCGAATTAGAAAATTGTTACTTTACACCGATATTATATAGCTCCATTAAATTTTGGACAAAAACCATTAAAAAAATTTTTTTCAATCTCTCCACTCTTTTTCTGTTAACATGTTAATTCAAAAATGCAATTAATTAGAAGAATAAAATTTGCCATGTTGTTTAAAAACTAGAAATATAGATCTGAACCACAAACTGCTTCGACCCCGTTTGAAGGCATAATGATTGAATGATCTGGCTTTTGGGATAGCATTGACGGGAGCTATGGTTGAGTCCTACAGGTCATCACCGACCACGGTACAACCTCTCCCGTTATCTGCTGGGAGTATTAACCCCACATCGTTATTATATTCCCTGCGTAGTGACAAACAATCAACATATTGGAAACTTTTTATCTCTGAATCTAAAGTGTCCCATAGTGAGATTATTGTAAATCTGCATGAAATTTTGAACCCATCACAGGATTGACTATATGTCCGCTGTCTAATTGTGCATAAATGAAAGTATCAATAGATAAATAAAATTTATTATATGAGTTTCCGACCCAATTGCTCAATGAAAAGATGTCCACCATCCTATTCGATTCTCTTGATTATGAATGAAATTAAATGCAAAATGTATCATATTGTGGAAATTCATTATAAAGTAACAGGGTAAAATTCATATTGCAATTTATTCAATTTCCAATTATCAAAATTATTTAAAGGGGAAAGAGTATTTCTTGTTTAAAACTGTAGACTACCTGGACCAAAGTATTAATTTTTTCGTTCTACCTTGGTTTCTTTTGCATTTTACATTTTGAGTATTCTGCGTTTCTAAATAATAGTTTTTGTTCTTTTTTCCAATGGTTAGCATAAGTTTTGATTTCATTTACTTTGTCCAGCTTCAGTTATGTATTAGTTTTAGTTTTCGAGTATAACTGCCTCGCTTGCATTAAAAGATGTTATACTCAGGGCTGAATTTGCGATTAGGCAGTTTAAGCATCTGCTTAAAGCATAAATGGGTGAATTAAAACATGTTATTAGCTGAATAAAAAAAATCTGTTAAAGATACAAATTCTATGAATTATAAGATATTAAGATTACAATATGTACTAACATTTAATTATTAAAATTATTATTAAATAAGGTATAATTGATTATTCATTCGTAATTAGTTGAAATATTAATTATCCATTTAATTAACAATATTATATTCCATTTGGCAAATCTGTAAAGTAATAATTTTTAAAGTTAAATTTGTTCCAAGTTTATATCGTTTTAATATCTTATAATAATTATTCGTAAGTAAAAAATTCATAAACAAATAATTATAGTTAATTTTTCTCGAATTATATTGTTTTAATCATTTTTCCCATGATCTGTATATTTAACAATTAAAGTAAAGCGATATAAAATTTTATAAAATGACATTACAATAAAAAATTAAAGTAAATTAAATCATCAACATATTTATTAAATTAAAAATGTCATGCAATATGAAGCTAAATTGAACACTTATTTCAAAAGAAGTCTTTTAACATCCTGAAGCGTTAAATAATGTAAATCCTTCACCAGTTACATTTTCTGACAATGACGGATTTCCAACTAGATAGCATAGGCAGCTGCTTAGGACTGCTTGAGTGATAGAAGGCCACTCGCAGATCGATCTAAAAATATTTATTTTAATTGTAAAAATAAATTAATTTGTAAAAAAATACCAACTTTAAAAATTATAAAGCATTGAGATAGTATTAGCAATTTATATGAAGTATAATTGGTTAGATTTCTATATACTTCATTATGATCATTTAGTTATTGGGAAGAAAAAAATAACCGTCATCTGTTTCAATATTATTGGTACAAACATTGTTGCCGGAATGCACAAAATTAATGAAAAAAAAAATATTGTTACGAATCCGTAATGCTGCTTCCCAGCATAGTTGGTTCCATCATTGGAAAGAATGTTTTACAGTCATCTTTATTGGACGGAATCTGGTCGCGTCGGGGGTACCAGAGCTTGGCGACAAACTTGGCGACCATTTGGTGACTTGGTGACGAATTTGGCGACTTTGGCACCAAAATGGATTATACCCGAAACATCGAGAATTTTCCCGATCCGTCCAGTAGGAGCCGAGATATGCCTCGAACGTTCCTGATTGGTTGAGGGGCTTCTAGCCCCGCCTCCTGAGACCTATAAAAGGGTCTGCAGCTGCCAGTCAGAGTAAAGTAGTCGGAATCGACGGAGCGGAGTAGTCGGAAGCGACGGAGTCAAGCTAGTGCTGAACTGAGCTGTGCGCTACTGTCTGCAGTAGATTCTGGTTGTATGTTGCTGTGTGTGCTGTTGTATGCTACACGTCTCGGGTGAAGATAATCGTCTTCTGTGCTGTATATAGTTGTCGTTTTTGTGCTGTCCTATGTGTCTTCGTGTAAATAAACGTCGTTGTTTTATTTTCTACTACCGTCTGCTGATTGAACGTTCTACACACCATATCACTTCCACTATCCAAACGAACCCCGGCAGAAATTCGTAACAATATTAATCCAAAATAAGTCATTAACATGTAAAAATTAATTGCAATATGAAAATAAATTGACCATCTTATTAAAAGAGGGCCTCATAATGTCCTCTGCCTGGAACAGTAAAGTGCTTAAATCCATCATAGGTAAAATTTTCTGTATATAATAATATTTATTTATTAATTTTATTTCTTATCCTTAGCTCTGTGATAAGAAAAGAGAATCGAAGTCGCATGAACATCCCCTTCAGGATCGGAGGTCCCTGTGGCGTCGATGAACTGGAGACGAAGTTCCTCAATGAGGCAAAAGCTCGTAACATGCTTGGTCTGAAAGGACACGGGTGAGATGAAACTCTTTTACTATATCAAGAATTTTATTTTATTTCTTCACTAGCCACCATTGGGGACCAACAGGTTCGAAGGGAACTTTTCTTGTGTTCAGTTTTAAATAAATTTATATAAACGTTAACATTCATGATTCTTCCAAGAAAATATTTTTAAGCCTCAAATCGTGACAGATATTAATAAACTTTCACCAGTTCTATTCAGTGTGAATGGAACCATTCTATTAGAGACTTTCTATTATACTGTAACATCATTTTCTTGTACTTAGCGCAAACTACTCACATATTAGAACTTTCAACAATGAAAGAAAATACGCGATCAAATGGGCCATTTATTTTCAAAGTGGCGCAAGTTCATTTTTTTCTTCTTTGGAGTAAATTGAGGGCTAGCATATTAATCAATGTAAAAATCTCAATTAATTTTGCCGTCTGGAAATAATTCCAGGGACATCTTGACTTCCACGGCGACTGTTATTAAAATGACGTCAAGAATAACGTCAATCTAGAATTACTCGCATTTAGTTTGTGAGTGAAAGTGTGTATACTAAAACAAAAATTACTTTTTAGCAGTTGCTATTACTTTCACTACTTTTTTTAAAACTTGATTTGCCGGTTTATCATGGTCGCCGTGGAAATCGAGTTGTACCTATTTCTATTAATTTAACAATATGTAATTTGATTGTATGAATTTTTCAGACGAATTTATATCATTTTATATTTTTCAGACAAATATTATGCATTTACAGGCTGTAAGTGGACTTAAATTGTTATAATTAGTAAATTGTGATGATTGACTTAGTCAAATTTAATTTCAATTGTGAAAAATTAAATATAATTTTAAAAATATATTTATTAATTAATTTAGTTAAAAAATAATAACAATAAATAAAACAGGAGAGTATATTATATTTTGAACGTCAATTATACTATCCACCTTTAGCGACCAGTCTGCTCCGGCAGATTATTGACTTTTTAGACTATTAAACGATCAATACGGAATGTATTTTTTTAAATATCTATTTATTTGATATAATTTAAAAATAAGAATTTAATTGAATCAATCAATCTGCAATAAATTATTGTGGGCACAAATTAAAGATATATACTACTAAATATAATTGGAAGTGAAAATTCTATTTCGGAATTAATGCCCAAAAAAGCACTTTTTTAAATGTTAATTTGAACTTTGGCAAGAGCATGCGATTGATGATAAATGAATTTGAATTTCATAACATAAAAAAATATCGTAACATTCTAAATTACAGGATTTATCAAATTTTATTAATTATTTAATTTTTTAATTAAAATTTTAAAAAATAATTTCAAGGAGCCTATTCCAACCTTCCCAAATATATCTAAGACAAAATTTAGAGCACTATGTCAAATGATCTGACTTACAGAGCACTAATGCACACATGCATTTTGCCTTTTCATTAGTAGCGATTTGGAAATAGTAGCTACCATATCAACTTTTGTGGGCATATGTTCTTCTTACAAAATGAATTCTGAAGTTAATTGGTTAATAATTATTGCTTATGCGTGTGCCTTGATTTTTGAAAATACTGCTTCTAGTGTATTTTACTAATCTGTTCCGTATTTTTGTGTAGAATAAAGTATCATTATTGAATATCATTTTACCGTACACCTATCGGAGGGATTTTCCGTAACAGTATATCGTCACAAAGGTGTTAGATAGTTAAATCATTAATTATTAACTCAATAATTGAATTATTGAAACTGAAAAGTTTTCGTAGCAGAAAGCGATGAAGTTTGAAACGCATCTCTATTTTGCTATATACTGATTGAACATTATTATTACTACAACTTATATTCGATTCTTTATATCATAAATGGATGGTCGATTAAAGAACTATATGATCTGCGAACAAATCGAACGATGAACAATTTTGTGTTTTTAAAGTATTTTTTTAAACAAGCACTTCCTGGAATAAGCGGGCCGCGGTGGCCTGGTGGTAAGGTCTCGGCTTCGGAACCGGAGGGTTTCAGGTTCGAGATCCGATTCCACCGAAGAACCGTCGTGTAAGGGGGTCTGTTGCACGTTAAATCCGTCTTGACCAAACGTCCTCCCGCTGGTGTGGTGTGGTGTGGAGAGAGGGGTGCCAGCTCAGGTGTCGTCCTCGTCATCTGACCGTGGTTCAAAATTACGAGGTCCGTCCCAAAATAGCCATAATGTTGCTTCAAACGGGACGTTAATATAACTAAACTAAACTAAACTGGAATAAGCACAAAATGAATGATAGATATAAAGATCCTGTCCTGCCATCTATCTATTCATTGTTATTGAATATTTTTCGAAAAAGTAGAAGAAACAAAAGCTAAGTTGAAATCAGTACGTTACGAGATTTCTGCGACTGCATTCAAAGGCAATAAGGGTAATTTTTAAAGATTATTATAGAGAAAGTACTGTAATTGTCAGAAAATTCGAACTCGAAATTTTGATGATGAATCTCCACGTTTTAGACCCCCGTGATTGCGCGAAATACATTTTTGAAAAATAACCTTCTGTATGCTACATGTTACAAAGATAACTAACAAAAGGTTTGAGTTAGGCGAATGAAATTTGATATATGGTCTTTATACCAAATTTAGATTTCTATCAAAGTTTGGGCGAAATTCCTACAAATGAAGTCTGTTTGTCCGCTTGTTCGAACATAAGCTACAAAATGAAGGAAGCTAGATAAATAAATGTACGTATGCAGATTTAACAACTTTAGTGTAGAAACCTATCAAATTTGGAGCCAAATCCAACTAGTAGTACAATGGTCGTCTATCGGACTGTGATTTCAGAAACATGAAATACGATAACTGAAAAATGCAGTGACTTAAATATATCAAATTTGGTATGGGATTTTGTGATTGCAAGTGTAAATTTGCGACAATTTTTGTTTCAATGGGTTGCAAAAATCGTATCTAAGGTGCAAATTCAATTTTTGAATACAATTAACACTTGCCGGGGATTAATCGCCAAATAACTTGCCAAGGATGGCACGATATATTTAGTAAAAATGCTAAATTCAAGCCAAAGGGTGCGTAGTATTGCATCACCACTGTACGCCAATACCCTGCCAGGCATTCTCTGAGGTAACACCTTTATTAGAGAATATGCCAGAGTGTTTTGGGGAAACAACTTCCACTGGCATTAAAGTCATGCAAATTTCTACTAATAATAAAGGGTAAAGTGTGTGTATTTAAGGATTGATGCTCTATTCGATTAATTGGTTTGTAGAAATATATTTTTTGAAGGTAAAAATGCTACGGAGTTGATTAAATAAATATATATTTAGAATTTTAATTAATCAAAAATTAAACGAGATTTTGGCCTTTCCCTGTGATAACTTTCGAAAATATGATAATTCAAAGTTGATTTTCACACCAACTTAAAAATTAAAAAAAAAAAACAAAAAAACTTTTCATAATACGAATTTAATTGTCATGCAGATTTTTCCAAAACTTTGGAAAATTAAAAAAAAAAATTATATAGTTTTTTAACTATAAATTTAATTGTTTCGTCAAATATTGAATGACGTAATTTTCTTCCACTCTTAAAAGTTAAGGAAGAAAGATTTTGCTTATTTCCTCCTGAGTTTACATGCGGAATCAAGTCTAAACACCGAAAAAGTCAATGTGCAATTGAAAAGATAAATAACTGTTGAAATCATAGAACTCGATTCTTCTTGAAAGATAGACGTATATAATCAACAGAACGAATGTAAAGCAAATGAAATAACATTGCTTCAATGCCTGTGACAATTCGATGGTCAAAAATACGTTGTTAAGGGAATCGTAAACTCTAAGTATGCATAACAAATTTAATTTAATTTAAAACAAATTAATATTACTGGCGAACCAGCCGTTACCGAAGGCGGCTAGTAGTGAATATACTTAATCGATTAGAATATATTATATATATGAATCGATTATTACCAATATGCAGGATGATTCAAAATTCTCCGATCAAACTGTCAGGAGCGACACAAATCAAGAAAAGAACAAGCCAGAATTAAAAAAGAATATTTGATCTCCTACCAGATGAATTAAAGAATACAAAATGAATCAGAAACGAGAATTCAATAATGGGTGAAAATTCTTTATTTAGCGATATTTTATAATTGGAGACAGCGCTTATTCTGTTAGTTCCCAGATACGGCAACCCACTGTGATTTTGCGCATGCGCAAAATGTTCATTTGCTAAAATAGGGGTGAGATGAAAGAAAATAGTTTGATATGGAAGTCAAGTATAAGACCTAACAAATAATTCCGGAAAAGTGATAATCTTATTGCGTATGAGCTGCCCTTGAGCTGTAAAATTATCCAAAAATGATAATCTTGGGACCCTGAAACGAACAGTAGTTCAGTTTGCCAACAGTTGTTTTAAAGTTTACAGTTATTAATGTCCCATAGCGATAGTGGGGCGGATCCTAGCACAGTCCACTTTTTGGCGTCTTTTTGAATTCCCGCCAAAAGAGTGGCATTAACGTCGCCAATATGGCAACCTAGACGAATTTTTTTAAATTTTATTTTATTATTATTATTATTATTATTATTATTTATTTTTTATTATATTTATTTTATTTTATTTATTATTATTTCTGCCCTTCTAGTATCGTTTTTTAATTGAAAAATAATAATAATAACAAATATTCAATTAATAGTCAACTTGGCGAGATTTCAAATAGGTCGCCAAGTTGACTACTAATTAAATATTTGACAGATTCTTTTATTTATTTTTTATTTTATTTATTTATTTTATTATTATTATGTATTTATTTTATTATTATTATTTATTTATTTTATTATTATTTATTTATTATTTTATTATTTATTTATTTATTTATTATTTTATTATTATTATTATATTTATTTTATTTTATTTATTATTATTTCTGTCCTTCTAGTATCATTTTTTAATTGAAAAATAATAATAATGACAAATATTCAATTAGTAGTCAACTTGGCGAGATTTCAAATGAGTCGCCAAGAGGTGGGCCCATCTAGAATTTTACCCGATAGTGCATAGATGGATGCACTCTTTTAAAATTACTCAGCATTTCGCAGAGATTTTCAGCGACGTTTCATCAATCTTCACAAGAAGGAATACGAGCTACATAAATCGAGCGGTACCAAACAAATTACATCACTGGAAAACAACTGGGATATTTTGATTTCATAGATGTTTAACCAATCTTTTGTATTCAAATATTCATAAATATGACTCTCTTTGAACATTTTTCGAACAATTGACATACCTTTTAATATCTACGATAAATTTTTCATCAGTTTATAAACAGTAAATGTAGCGAATTTCATAATAGAACCGGTTTTACTCCTTAATTTAGTGCTTGTTGTGCAATGATTTGATCCTAAATTATAATAT
>JAPMOR010100769.1:4315-81644 GCA_026543865.1 Argiope aurantia
AAAATTTCGGAACTTCGATTAAGTTAAATTTTAATTCTTTGGTATTGAATTTGAAAAAAAGATGACTTTAAGACTTCATAATATTTTAACAATAAATTTTAATTTAAATAACGAAGAATATAAAGTAATAAAGTTGTACGTTTAAGTACAAAATTAAAAGAGTGATTGAGAAATCGATTTTACGAAATTTATTATCATTTACTTTTCTCTCACATATTTGTATTTCCCCAGCTATTTAATTTATCCTTATATGTGTCAACCACTTCTCTCTTTTTTCAATTTATTTAAATGCTCTCCAAGACGTCATCTCATCCAACAACCGTCATTCTAGGGGACAAATTATGAAATATTAACTTTCTTGAGGGCGTGCCAGTTTATTTGAAAACTTTCTGGCTGTGCTCCACTTCCCGGGGTGAAGTTGAAGTTTCATTTCCAGCGATGTCTCTAGACTCGAGAAATTCGTAAATCACTTTTATTCCTTGACTTCTGAAGTTGCCTACTTGGGCAAAAATAAATGTTTGAGTGCTTTAAACAAAAGCAGTATTTTGTCTAACACAAGTGCTGAGTGCTCCACAGTTGCGTTTTCTCCAAGAAGATCGAAGAAGAAAGATCGATGAATGCTGACACATTTGTTGATGCTGACAAAGAGCAAGAATGGCTGCTTCGAAAATCAGATCAATGATATGGCACGGAATATTTTTTTTTTTATTTTGAACATTGTTTCCAGTTTATTTAGTTTAAACATTTGATAATTAAGTTTTGAAAGTGGTAAACATTTTTAACGAAATAAATTTAAACTAATTTGAAACTTCTGATAGTTTAAATATTTAAGAATTAAAGTATTTATTATTAATAACTCATTTCTTATTAGACCAATTTAAATATATGAATAAAGTTATATTCATAAATCTGAGACTCTCTAAAGTGAGTCGATTTGTTTCTCTTTAAAGACAATTTAAGCATCTAATTGCTCAAATTTTTGTGGACATTTGTGAATTATTTTCTAGCACATTCATTTCAGACATGCTAATTAGCGATATAAACTAGTCAATTTCGTTTGATATTTTTTTCATCTATTAAAACGTTTGATGAATAATCCTTTGCTATGACCGATTTGAACATTTGTCGAATAATAAGTTGCGGCTAACATACAAAATGTCGAAATCCCATTTGACTTCAGAACTGTTACTTTATCACCAATCATTCATTTGCCGTGAGCCATTAGAATCAAAACAGTAAACTTGTTTCACGTTTTTCCCATGTTTTGTTCATAAAGTTTATAATGTCCCTAAGAAATGATGTTAAAAACCAAATTATATTTCCCCTGGTTTTAATGACACGATTTTTATATCAGTTCTTTCCCCAACTATATTTCATACTAGCCACATTTGGCAACGGGCAAACTTGCTAAGAGTAACATTCTCTAAAAATTTTAATTAAATATTTATAGGCCTTCGTATCTAAATAGCTTCTCCTGCGAAATAATTTTAACCTTCAAATTTCGATAGTCTTATATCTCATATTATAGAATTCTTACAATATTGTATTCGTTGTACTATATATATATATATCTAATTGTCTCTCATATGCCGAAAGATTTAAATTTAAATTTGAAATGAAAGAAATAAAACTTCAATGAATACGAACATTTTTTTTCTGAAACCAAACATATTTCTTTAAAATATGGCTGCAGAAAATAGAGTCCTTCTGCATTGTAATCTTATGTGTGCCACAGAATTTTTAAAAAATAATTTATGCTGTATTTCAAAAAAATTATTCAATAAGATGTCTCTGATTCATCTTAACATCTATTTTTACCTTCAAAAAACTTTGAATATGGTAAATAATATTTTATTTTATTTCAATCAGTAAATGCATTTCTGAAAACAATTATGAAATCTAAATTTATACAGCCTTTCGATCCTAAAAATCATATTCAAAAAATTATCTTGGCAATGCACCTTTCAGTCTTTTGCGATCAAGCCTGAACGAGTTATTAAGCTTTGAATATCGTTAGAATAATCAACCATTTCCTTATTTTAGACAATCAGTCTTGGGAAAAGCCCAAATGCTGCTTATCGTATTTTCTTCAAGATGGAGAAGTCTAAAATGGCATGTTTTTAAAGAACATAGAAATTCAAATTTTTGTAATTCAGTCAGTTTTAATTGCAACAAAGTGGGGAACTATTTTTATTTACAATATTAGGGTGTCAAGAATATTTTATAAAATACTATCCGCCTTTGACGACCAGCCAGTTCGCCAATCTTAATGCTCGTTAAAATTTTAATAATTAAATATTTTATGTCATTCCTATTTTAATAGATTCTCCATGAAAATATTTTAAAACTTCAAATTTTGATAGACATATAATTTACTCATAATATTATAAAAGCCTTCAGCCATAACGTAATATGTATTTCTCTAATTTTCTATTAGCTCCCGTAGAATTTGTGCTTTAAATTAAAGTGGAAATGATTAATCTGCAATTAATATAATAATATTTTTTACTGAAACAAAGCCTTTTTTATGGTATGATTACTGAAAACAGAGTCACTGAGCATTTAAACCTTATGGGCACTAAAGAATATCTTTCTTAATTTATGTAATATCTCAAGAATTTGTCAACAACATTTTCTCAGATTCATCATGAGCAGATTGATTAATTAACAATGTTCAATTTTAAATGCATCAAACACTGAGAAAATAAACAGAATCGTTTAAAATAATCGGCAGAAAACAGGTTAAAAATACTACTTAAACGTTCTACTTAAAAATATAAGCATATAAGCACTAACCTAAAAATAATTTAAATCAAGTCTGTATCCTTTGAAAATAGTTGTCAACAATCGGAACACAATGCACATGCGTGAATTTTCAACGCCAGTTATGGTAACGCAAATAGTTGTATTTTTCTACGCCAATTAAGGTAACGCTATGCAGATCAGAAATTTTTAATTTTCTTTATTCTGTTTTATTTTAATTCAAAAGTACTTCAGAATGAATATGAAAGATCGATTCATTAACAATGTTTAATTTTAAATGAAACAGACATTAAGAAAATAAACAGAATCGTTTGCAATAATCAGTCGAAAAATGTTAAGCCTAACCTTATTAGCTTGGGAAAAAAACTGAAGCCTTACTCATTTAACGGTGGAGAAACGAAGATTTAATTTTTGGAAGGGAAGTTTAGTTTTTAATTAATAATTTAAGTTCTAATTATAAATTCAAAAAAAGGGACCCCAGGTGCACATTCCCGACCTCTAAGGTGTACATGTACCAAATTTGGTAGCTGTAGATCAAACGCTCTGACCTGTAGATTGCCAAAACACACACACACACACACACACATTGAGCTTTATTATAAGTATAGATATAGATATAGATGACATACAGTA
This sequence comes from Argiope aurantia, assembly GCA_026543865.1. Lineage (NCBI taxonomy): Eukaryota > Metazoa > Arthropoda > Arachnida > Araneae > Araneidae > Argiope > Argiope aurantia. Next base: position 7,712 of record JAPMOR010100769.1, read on the forward strand.
CTGGAGATCTGTTTAAATATTTAAAATATATATTCAATTAATATTTATTCAAATTACATAAAATATAATTATTTATTTTATTTAGATCATTTTTATTAGAATATATGTCAGTTAATACAGTTTTGAAAATGAACTGTTTGGCCCTGATTATAGTGGATATCCTGTATATATTAAACTATATATGCTTAAATAAAACTGAATTCTCGAATTACGCAGCTGTTTTAAAACGACACAAAAAACTTTTTCTCGTATTCATTTTTTACAGAAAATATCACATTTCATATTTAATTCGTTTCATACAAACACGTGCTGAACATTATACTTTCGTAGGTTTCGTTTTCAGTAAGAGTTACCTATCTTTTATTTTGAATTTTTGCCAACATGATGGCCACGTGTTGATAGAAGCTAATGTTTCCCATGCACTCGAAACGTGCTCGCGCAGGCTAAATTTTATTTTCATTTTGTGCGAAATTAATTGCTAGAAAATATAAGTAAATTATTTTTTTAAAATTCACTAAAAATAGAAACTTAACGTGTTGATAGAAGCTAATGTTTCCCATGCACTCGAAACGTGCTCGTGCAGGCTAAATTTTATTTTCATTTTGTGCGAAATTAATTGCTAGAAAATATAATTAAATTATTTTTTTAAAATTCACTAAAAATAGAAACTTAATATATAGGTTAAAACATTGGTAATATTTTCATTTTGTGAAAAGATTATTTTTATAACTTTAAGTTGATGTAAAAATCATTTTTTATGCTGTACTATTTTCAGAAGTAATCGCGTTGAATGCTACAATGTTGCTTAATTTTTTATTAATTAAAATTCTAATAAAAAAATTTTAAAAAATCGCTCGGAGGTTAAAAATTTCACCTTGCAAAATATATATATGCACCAAAGAAATATGTGCACCAGATCAATCCATCTGGCCTGCAGAACGCCAACACACACACACACACATCAAGATTTTCGTTTCGTGGTATGACATATGAGCACCATAAACTTGGATATATTCTGGTCATGCAGAACATATACGAGGGATTGCATAATGACCGATACCGAGGAGATAACATTTGATTCTTTTGAATTCAATGGGAATACAGAAGTGCTGGTAAACCTTGTTACCAGCTACGGAAGAATTTCTTGACGGACAGAGTGTTCATTGTTCATTTTATCTCCTAAAACCGAGCCTCTTATAAACAAGAAAAAGTTTGAAATTTCAAATAAATTCAGATTTAACTTTTTTAATTCTATGTCTCTCAAAATAAAGTTTAATTTCTGTATAGGTTATTACCATGATCAAATGAATAACTTTCACTTAAACATGTTTAAAAATCATTGTATTTGAACTTTTGTAACTGCGTTACTTTCATAGTTTCATGAATTTAAATTGAAGCTAGCCTTTTTTTTAATGTAAAACTTCTTAGACAATTAATTATGATATCATAAGGACAATTTATGATCTTTATTTGTTTAAGAAAAAACAACGACAGAGAAATAAGCGGTTAAATAATAAATTACTGTTACTTCTAATGTAACAAAACCATCCTGAAATTGTGCAACACTAGCGACAAAATAACCAAATGTTCACTGCATTGCAATTGAATTACTTCCGTTAGAGCAGATAAAGATATCTGCTCTGTTCGCTTACTCTGAATAAACCTGCAGAGTAAGAAAATCTGAAATCTCTCTTGCGTGTTTCTAACCCATGCACCGTTGATAAGCCATAAAGACATAAACTTACTTGAAGGGGAAAGATATGTCTGTGATACTGGAAATAACAATATTTATGGCAGAAAATCTATGAAGAATAGGTTAGGGAGCATGGTTTAAATAATCTGGTAACTACAGGTCATTAAATTGAAATATCCATTGAATTCATTCATGGGAAACTCATTTTTCTTAATTAGGTGATCGCTTAGTAAGTAATTAATTCACTTAAAGTTCGCTTATTCATTATTATTAATTAATGTAAATTTTCTTCCTGAAAAAACATACTCATCTAAATTATTTCTGAGTAAAACTGCACAGCTGGAAAAATTAAAACCTTCCTTGCGTGTTATTAATCCATTATGCCCGCATGCACCTTTGATAAGCCAAAAAGACATAAACTTACTTGAATGGGAAAGTTATATCTGTGGTACTGAAAATAACAATATTTATGTCAAAAAACCAAGTAATAGATTAAGGAGTCGGTTTAAGTAATCTGGCAACTACAGGTCGTTAAATTTAATCATTCATAGAACAGATTCATGGGAACCTCATTTTTCTCAATTGGATGATAGCCTAACAAGCAACTAATTAACTTAAAGTTGGGTTAATTATTATTATTAAATAATGTAAATTTTCACCCTGAAAATTGAGTGATTGTATTGTGATTAATTGAGTGATCGCTTAGCAAGCAGTTAATTAAAGCTAGACTATTCATTTTTATTAATTAACCAAAACTTTTCTCTGAAAAATGTAAAAATAGGCTTTGCCGATACGAAAGTTCAATTCATGAATTCATTATATGTTAAATGTGTTTTCTTGTAGACTTTAAAAAAGAAAAAGAAAATAAAGCAATCAGCATTCTTTGTAGAACTTGCTTTATGTTTAATGATATTTTCATGCATTTACATCACCTGGAAATACAAAAGAAGGTATTTTTATAAGTTTACTGATAAATAGAAACAATTTTTTTTTCGTCATAGAAGAATATACAAACGAAGAAGATAATATAAACTCTCTAATTAAATTATAGTTTTTATCTCATTTCGTAATATAAAATGTTTAATGGATGTGTCAACATTTCCTTCTGTCTCTCTCTGACTATCTTCATACTTATTGAGGCTTATCCCTTTCTATTGTTCCTAATGCGGGGGAGGGCAGGGTGCGAGCTACTTCCAATTATTTCAAGGTGTTATGGTTCCACCCAGTGGTGTAAGTGTGGTGAGCTAATAGAAAAGAATTTATTATAACCTAATAACAGATACGGAATTCGTAATTACCTACATAACAACAAACATAATAATAATAGCCATAAATATAATAATATCAAATGATACTTTTAATATCAAACAATTCAAAATACATTAAAAATAAATAATTTTCATCTAAAGTTAGTTCTCGTAGTTATAATTAAGTCTCGTAGAAGACTTAGTCTGAATACTGTCCGCCAATCGGGAATATTTCGGTATATAATTACTGACTGCTGATCTTGATCTGGATTCTAAGTGGTCATCTGTTCAGACGGAGGATATGCTGCCTTAATTATATTCATCATTGAAAATGCAGATTCACACTGGTAGGTTGAACTAAAGTTGTTAAATGATTTGCAACTTTTTTTAAATCTAGGATACTCTACTTCCCCTATTAGATTATAGAAGTTATTCTTAAGTTTAGAACTACGTGCTTTTAAAATTATGTCATTTTAAAGGAGAAATACTTCGTTTTCCTCAAGAGATAAAGAGAATATAGTGTTCTATAGATATATTTCTTTTAGTATGCGCGTCTTAAGTGTTAGTAAGGTGGTCACCCTAAAATGTTTTGGTGGTCCACCGGTCGATAGCGATTCACCCACCCTGTCCTAGTACCTCTCCCATTCACAATTTTGTTTTGAAATCTGTACTTTTGATTTTAAAAAATGCTTACGATTTAATATATTAATAAAAACTTGCTTTTTTTAAAGTTTTTTATTTACTCTTTTTTTATTATTAAACTAGATTTATTCACAAACGAAGGCGAAGATTGAATGAACGTAGATGTATTGATAAGAGTATTGCATTTTTGAAAGTATGATCGTGGAAGGTTCAGGCCCAAATCATTATGGCCAAAGCTGAAAAAAAAAATGTGTGGACATAATAAACTTTTTAATTTTAAATTGTAAAATCGTTCAATATATTTCACAATTCATTATTATAATAATTGTGAAATCTTGTAATCAATTTTCCTCCAATTCATTCTTAAATAGCACCAGAGGCATTAAATAAAAACTCATAAAATTAAACGATTAATTTAAACTTAGTTCAAAGAATGTCTAAATATTATATTGTCACGTTCATTGACATCGGCATAAATTTTCAGAATTCTTATACTCAAAATAAGCCAAATTTTAAGCCGGAGTGATATGGTAAATATTATAAAGATAATTGGTAAAATGTGGTAAAAACCTCTGTTTTTAAATCATCAAATTGATTGAAAATTTTAATTAATGAATATTTTCATAGAAATTTTGTAACTTCTTTTTATAAATCGCTTTTTTCATTATTTTTGACTTAATGACACAACGTATTAAAATATATATAAAATTCAAAGAAGATTTCAGAATAAATGTTTCCTGACTTAAATGTAATAATTCCAGGTCTTTGAAACGGAAATTAATGGAAGTTTGTAATATTATAAATAAAATAAAAATAATCTTGTATTTTTACGGTTAAAAATTTAACTTGTTTTTTTCAGAAAAACATTTAAATTAAAAAAAAAGGGTTTTTTTCCATTTTTTTTTGTAAAATATCTCAGATTTTATTTTGCCTTTTACCGTAATCAATGCAATTTCACACTTTTCAAACGAAAGAAGAAGAAGAAGAAGAAAATTAGAAGTAATGTTGAGTATGTAATTCATCTTTTGTTTTCTAAATTTCATTTTACTTTCAGAACATTTCTTTCAATAAAAACAAGGCCGCTTTTGAAATAAAAAAAATCTAAAAGCTAAAATAAATCAGATAAATATGCAATTTTCTTTAATATGCATTGATTACGGTAAAAAGCAAAATAAAATCTAAGATATTTTACAAAAAAATGGAAAAAAAAAACCTTTTTTTTTTCTAATTTAAATGTTTTTCTGAAAAAACAAGTTAAATTTTTAACCGTAAAAATACAAGATTATTTTTATTTTATTTATAAAATTACAAACTTCCATTAATTTCCGTTTCAAAGACCTGGAATTATTACATTTAAGTCAGGAAACATTTATTCTGAAATCTTCTTTGAATTTTATATATTTTTTAATACGTTGTGTTATTAAGTCAAAAATAATGATTTAATCTTTAATTTCAGATCAATGTTTCATAACTTTTAAATAGTTTTTATTAAAATATTGTTCGCAAATTTATTCAGATTGGAGTTATTTTTCCTTAGATAAAACCTCATCTCACTCTTCAGAAAACACAATGCGAATGACAGGTATAATCTTCGTTCTTTTCTTTTGTTTTGGATTTCTATGGCTATGGTATTAGGATGAAGCATATGTCTTTTTGAAAACTGGACTATAATTGCGATGCCAAATTTCTCTAAAATCTGCGAAAAAAATGAAACTTTAAATGATCCTTTTAATCATTAATGCTAGTTCCTCGAGCTTGCGAGTTGCACATCAAGTATTTCATGCAATATGGGCGCGTGATTTTACAAAATGTTTAGACTTATTCGCATAAATCGGTTTTAAATAGCAGTTAATAAAATATCCTACGATTTTTAATCAAATTTAAATTAATAAAATAATAGTTGAATTGGAAATTTAATTCCGTATGAATTTGCTACATTTTTTTAAAATTCGGATTGATTAGGACAAACCCAGTATTGAAGGTTCTCGAAGAATAGTGACAGAAAAAAATAGACCAATAAAATAGATATTAGAAAAATAAATAAATAAAAGTTTTAATCGCGCTTAAATGAAAAAAGAAATATGAAATTTGAGCATTTACAGGTAAATTCAAGGATCTGTTTTTTTTCGCATAGGAAAAAGTAAAAATACGCAGTTTTCCTTTTGTTTGTGACTTATTTTAAGCAAGAGGGGAAAAAAGGAACTTTAAAAATCTTATTCGAATCCGAAATAACTGGATTGATACGAGAAATAGAACTATTATTACCACATTTTTAATGCTATCCCAAATAAATCCGTTTATAAGAACTACAAATATAAGAAAAAAATGAGATTAGTAAAAATCAAGAAAAAGTTAATACACCGTTTGCATTCCAAGCAACATCTTTGTTCAAAACGTGATTCGAAGAGTTGTTTCTCTATATCGTTATTTTTTTTCCTTTTATGTCAGCATTCAGAAAATAAACTACTCCCACACGCAAGATGTCCTTTGTTTGAACGAACTTAGATTTTTCGAACGTCGCCATTTATTGGATGGAGACACGCTTATTTCTTTGATGCGTGACCCAACTAATGTCTTCAACAAGAGAGTGAAAATTGTGTTATAAAGTTTTTGACTTGTTTGTGCGTGTTATATTCTTGTATTGTCCGCTCATTACCAAATCTGCAAAAATAAAAAAGGCTATGCAGACACTGGATGAGACAAGCAGACAATGCATCCATTTGAATAAAAATCCCATTAAGGTGATTTCAAATCGTGTAGCCCGTCTGTGTTGTTTTTACTGAAGAAGTATAGTGGGTTAAACTTGGTTTTGACGTAACTTGTGCTGTAATCTAAAGTTTGGAAAACTGATGTATTATATTTGTAATGTTAGAGTGAAAAAGTTTGGACATAAAACACTATCTATTGCCATCTAGTTAGCACCAAATATCAGAAGCTTAAAAGTTCCCTGGTAGAAATTGTCTTTTCTTTTGAAAAGACCTTAAGAGGTTGACAGTTATGAACACTATGCAGTTTTGGGTTGTCTTTTTTATATTTTTACATTACAGACTTTTACAAGACAATACCGCTATTTTGCTGTAATAAAAGGAGTAGAGGAGAAAAGAAATGTTTCCCGCAAACATGCCATTTCTAAAATGGAAGACAATTGAAAAAAAAAAAAATGTGCTGTCCTCGGCGTTTTATATTTTAAAAATAAATCTTCAATTTATAAACCAAAATGTCAAATACGAATTTTTGCAACAATTTAACCAAATTTTGAAATACGTTTTACTAATTTGATGTGAAAATCTTTTAGTAAAATTTATGCATTTACCTCATTACAATTTAAAATTATTGTGTTTACATAATAGGAGTGGATAAATCGATAGATATCCAGCAATTGTCAGATGAAATCATAAGAATTTTTTTAGATTTATATTTCTGATAGTCATATGCTTAATTTCATACATCTAGCTTGTTTTGTTTTTGAGTTACCATTTTCTGATTCTTACGCTCCGATTTTTGTTTGACGTATTTCATCCAAAAACAGATCTGTAATTAAAATTTAAGTGTCATATACAGTTAAGCCTCGCTTAACGAACCTTTCTACTTATGAGTAACTCACATAATGAGCAAAACAAAATGTAAGGAAGTAACTTGTTTATCGAACGATGTTTCGCAGAACGAGTGACGAAAAGACACCATGATGTCATAAGATTCACTGGTCTACTTTAGTCTTTTTGAGCGCTAATTTGAAGAGAATCTTCACATTTAATAACAATTTTTAAACAAAATCTGTACATTTAAGAAATATTGACCAGATAGCGTTTTCAAACGTAACTTGAAGGATTTGAACAAGTGACATTGAAACTTTAATCGATAGGATTGTATCTCTGACCAAAATATTGGGTTGGTGATGGATAACAACAACATCGATAAGCTGGTGAAATAACATAACCAGAACTACCAAAGAATTAATGAAAATAGCATTCTTTGTTACAGAAAAAAGCTTCTGAAGGGATTAGGCCAGGAGTGGAAAAAATAATTTATTTAACAAAGCAACTGTCTTTCAGTGAAATACGGGAGATATTGAAAGCGTGAGAAATTATTGCATCGTACTTAGAAAAGCGTGACCGTAATAAGGCGGTGGCTATTCGCGCTACGACTTCATTTAACGATAATGTTGTGTCCTATTTTCGACAAATTTTTTAGCGTATCCCCCCCCCCCCCAAAAAAAAGTCTATAGGCAATTTTCTTAGAAAAAAGCGCACATTATAAATTAGTCTTAAGTATTTTTTTTTCAGAACGTATTGTCCTATATTACATAGATTCTTAAATTAAAAAAAATTAATTACTCGTAAATTAATTTTTTTTTTATCTTAAAAAGCGTTTCGTATTACCAGTAAGATTCGGGAACTCGTTAAGGACGCTCCGTTATATTTAATTTCATTGATGATGATGATGTCGTGGTCGCGTTACCACGTAAAGGAGGTGCATCAGCTTCTGAAGGTAAAGATTCCTGAGCACCCGTGGGCAGAAGTCTTAACTTCTATCTCGTATAAAGATAGCACTCAAACGCTCGCTTGCACCACCCCTTTTTACACAGGAGGGGGAGGGGGCTCATTCACACATTCACTCGAGCCAGGGACGCCCAGATCATGGGAAAGACTCGCTACCCTTTAGGTCAACGCGCAGGCATTTAATTTCATTTTTCTAGCTCTTTCCAGTTTTGAACTAAACTGATAGACAGGGAAGAATTTCAAAGAAGTTTCTCTCCCCCCAAAGTTTCTAAGTAGTTAAAATCCTTTTAAAGTTAGAAGCTCCAAAGTTAATTTCAAACCGTATTTTTAACTATTTAACCTAATCAAGTATTACCACATTGAAATTTTCTTAACAATTCGCTTGAAGTATAAGTTAGCTGAGTCTAATACCTTAGGGATGTAAATGGCAGAAGATTAAAACTTTCTTTTCTTTTTATCCATGGACAAAAGAATCTAATTTTGCTTTCCGACTTGCCGAGAAGTATTCCTTTTATTTTGCAACACATTTTCCTTGCTCTCCGAAATGAGCTAAATTAGTCTATGGCAAAATTTAAATTATTTTTATTGAATATTCTTGTCTGTATTTAATCTGATATAATATAATTCTTGTCTGTGTCTTGATGACACATTTCAGCCATTAGTAATCTATTATTTACATAAATAATCGTTTAAAAACGATTACAAAATATCTCACATTTTTTTAAAAACTTTGTACTATTAATAACATTTTACTTAATTACTTCAAATTAAAATAACGCTTCTAATTATTATACGTCCTTGCTCTCCGAAATGAGCTAAATTAGTTTATGGTAAAATGTAAATTATTTTTCTTGAATATTCATCTCTGTATATTATCTGATAGTAATATAATTCTTGCTACATCTTCATGATACATTCTGGATATCAGTAATCTATTATTTATTTAAATAATCGCTCATAGCATTTTACTTAATTACTATGAATAAAAATAACGGTTCTAAACTATATGCGTCACAAAAATAAAGTGATAAATTTAAGAGACTAAATTCTTTGCAATCCTCTAAAAAGGGAGGAAAAGTCCAAAGCATTTCTTCGAAAAATCGAGCATTTTATTTCTAATTAATCCGTCGCTATTTATATTTAAAAAAAACGCTTTTCCTACATAAGAACAAGAAAGCTTAGATAAATAAAAATGATGGTCTAACGTAGTTGAGTAAACACGTTTTCATTCGTTTCATTAAATGAAATTCTACGAAATGAAAGCTGTTTATTGGAGGGGAAAAAAGTTTTTCAATTCTTTGAAATTAACGTTAAGTGAGAGCAAACTGTTTTTATACTCGCATGAAGAAAAAAGAAGAAGAAATAACGTAAAATAAAACGCAGGAAAAGAAGAAAATCATAGAGAAATGAAGAAAACATCTTTCTTGTCGTTAGAACAGCAAGTCATTAGTTGAGAATTTCTAATAAAAAAACATGCCAAACTACTAAATTTGCCGAGTTTTCGTCTGAATGAATCTATTACGTTTATTTATTCTAAGAAAATTTGTTTTCCTAACTGCTATCATTCGACTTCAATATCAAGGTTATGAAATATGTCTATTACATAAGGCTTATCAATTTGGGTCGAAAAATAATCTAATTTTATTTTATTAGAAAATTACTCCGGAAAATTGTTTTACAATCAAGGATAACTATATTAAAGAGATAATTATGTGATTTTTTTTCGTTTTAAAATTATTAAAATAAATTTTAATTATTTTTGAAATTAAATCAATTAATCTATACCAGGCAATTTTCTATTAAAATAGACTTGAATTCATTTTTTATGATTATGAAAGAGTTGTAACTAATAACATGAGTTAAATGTAATAAAACGCTTTCATATACATAATTTCTATAAGGTGTTTTTATGTCGGTTTATTGTATCTAAAAAATTTTTATTTTAAATAAATCAATGAAACACTATAAGGTGGTGAAAAACATGATTTGTAATTTTATTTGTAATTCCTTATTTTTTTATCAAGGGCTGGGATTGTGCTATTAGAAAACCACTCCAGGTAGCATTTTGAAATGCGGACAATTTCCTAAAATTCTACGGAAAATACCGAATGCTGCATTGTTCTAAAATAAATTATTTCATTATGAGCAATCTGTTATCAACACTTTATCAGTTTTGCTATAACTTCTTTAACTATTACTATTATTAACTATTTACTTATAAGCAAATTTTAAGTAAGTGAACTTGTAATTCTCAAATCAGTTATTGGTTTCTAACTTCATGACAACATTTTAGATTTTATTGTTACAGACATATTTATTTTCTTCGAAATGGATCTTAGTAGTGGATCTTGAGTTGACCAAAATATATTTTCACATTTTCAATATACATATGTAATAAATGCAAGATTATTTGTTAAGCAAAAAATTAATAAAATCCGGGAAATTAAGAAAAGTAAAAAAAAATCGTTTTGCAGGTTTAGCATCGATAAGTCACGGGATTTTTTTAAGATAAGAAAAAAATTAATTAAAAAATAGTTGATAGGAGGTGTTTTGTACATAAGTGAAAGAAAAGACACGTAAATAACAAAAATAATGTACCCAAATCATTTATTATAGTAATAATATGTGTTTCATATGTCCACCACCGCAGGAGATAACACATTGCATGCGTGTCACAAATCCAGCAGCGGCAGAGTGCAGCCTGTTCGGCTGTATACATGACAGTTCTCAGCGGATTGGATGGACGGATCGATACACACGGGATTTTAAATTTTCCTATAGTCTGCTAGTCTGCTGATGTCAGATCTAGAGACTATGAAAACTTGCAGCGTCTGTTAAAGTTAATTAACGTCACCAAGGAGCGAAACATAAGCTTCATCTGTCTACAAGATATTAAAGACATTTTGAAGAGAGTCCATCTTGCAAATGCTTCTCTCTTTACGGTTTTTGACGGTAAAAGACTAATTTGTATGGATACTGATTAAGATTCCATGAAGAATGTGACGTATTGAGTATGGGGGTAAGCACAAGCGCCATCCAGCTACCCGTGCACTGCTAATCCCTGCAGCGAATTTCAACATTATTGTTTCCATTCCGATTGCAACGTATTCTGATCTTATCTGCCTCAAACTTGGTTGTCCGGACCTTACACGATCCTCTAGCGATGCAGTTTTCTCAAATGTCAGAAGAAGCTTGATTAGGCCTGCCACTGTTCAAGGCTCTTTTCTAGTCTTAACATTTTTCTGATGTCGGCATTTACGCAGTGCAACAATCGCTGATTCCTTGTTCACTTACATGACAGACAACGGAGAACTGGTTCTGGATCAAGAACGTGTCTTATTTGCATATTTTCAACTAAGTCGTTCGTAACGCCATCTGACGGTTGTTTTTTTTAAAACTTTTTTTCTTATTTTAAAAAAAAATCCCGTGACCTATCAATTCTAAACCTGCAAACCGATTTTTATTTTGGATATTTTTAAGAGTTTTATGAATTTTTAAAGTTTTTACTGACTTTTTGCCAACCTGTATTATTGTGTTATCTTCTCTAATAAAAAAAAACTTTTTTATCTCTACTCTCTATAGATATTACTTTTCTTTTGTCTAACAGTGACTAAGCTTTATAAGATTCATAGTCAGTCTTTCATGCTATAGCTTTAACAAGTTTTCCCTTTATTGAAGGTTGTTTTTAAATGATTTTGTGCTATTATAGTTTTTATTAAAAGAAAGGAGTTATTCTACTCTTCTTTTGTGATATTATGCATTTGTCCTATTTTTTATACTCTATAATATTTTTTATTTTGTTTTAAGGGTGGAATAATTATTATTCGAAAAACAATCAAGTTTAAAGGATTTTCTGTCAGTAATAGCTTGTGACAATTTCATAGAAGAAAATATATATATTAAAAAATTATGGTGGCCATTTCAAAATTTTCTCAAATCACAGAAAGAAAGAAATTAAATTTTATGATAGAAAATAGCCAAGTGTTCTCTTTTTATTTATCATAAGTCTTATAAGACTTAAATAAATATGTGTAAAATAAATAATACTAAACGAACTCGAGCGAATAGGCGAATTAACTATTGCATAATAAGATGAGTATCTTCGCGAGATTCATGTACGATTGGTGAAATTTTAAGACCATTTCGATTTACTAAGCGAAAAAAAAATCAAGAATTCATGAAGTAATAATAAATGTTAATAATTATGAAATATCACTCTTAAAAAAAAGTGGAATCAATTTAATGTTAATAAAATGTTCAGATCAATTCTAATTAGAAAGCAGTTATTTAGAAAATTTATCTATTTCCATGCGAAAACAGTCGATCATTAATAGCTGCGGTATTAAAACTAGATTAGAAGGTATTTCGAAATACTTTTTTTTTGTTCATTATCTTTGTTATTTGGGTTCGTTTAAGTTATTTTCGTATAATTCTCTAAATTTTAAACTCCGAGATCAGTTCCAAAATTGTTGGAAAATTTAAAACCATAAAATGATCCCTTCATCTAGATAATCAATGCTTTCAGATTCTAAGATTTAATAATAAATTAATGGGACGAAAATATATTATGTAAACATTACATTATTTCTTAATCTTTATGGATATGGGACAGATTAATTGAATTGTCTTTCAGATTTTGACATGGCATAAGGCTTTATTATTGACAATAAAAAAAAGGAGCCTTAGAACAAAAGTAAACTTTATAACAGCTTTCACAAGTTACGTTTCAATGATTTTTCTTAAACTGGCCAAATATCACTAGGATGTACTGTTTATAGGTTACTCTCCATTCTAATTCATATCCATATGTTTATAACTCATCTCTTGGTTATAACAGAATCTGCTAGACTAGAATGACTGTTGGTTCAAATTAAGCTATTCTTGAAGTAAAAGGTATGATAATGTTATTCCATGTTCTGCCTTTTTCCATGGTATTATGATTATTGTTCTAAATTATAGTAATTCACTTCTACTGCGAACGTCTAAATTTTAATCATTCATGTATTTTCCATTAGTTTATACAAGATTTAACATAAGGCTATATTAACCTTAATATTATTCGCTAAAGTAAATGGAAACGGAGGCATATTAAAAGCCTAATGAGGGGTAGGCCTTTATAAAGGCCCTTTTAAAGCATGTTAAGTATGTGAAGACGATTTCCTTTTGCTGTTCATTCTTGGATTTGGAAACCTCCATGCTTTTTAATATGCGCTAGGAGAGTTTATTTCTTCAAAAAGGGAGTGAGGTGAACGATGAAAAGGACTTTTTACATTAGCTATAAGGTGAAAGATTTTTCGCAAAATTAAAAAGCGTAAAAACTGTTAATCTTTTTACATATCAGCCCTTAGCAAAGTTTAATAGGTGAAAAATTCTAATCTCGGGATCCTAAAACGAAAATTACGTAGTTAGATGAAGTCATAATCACAAAGCATGCTTACCGAGTAGGGTGGAAGGAAGACCTCTGGAATATTCTAGTAATAGGCTGTTGATATGGTTGATTCAAAGTGCCTTTATTTCATGGGAAAAATAGCACTCTTTCAAAAGAATTTATGGTAAATGTGCATGACTTGCGACTATGGTTGTCTTCGATAAAAGAACAGGTTACATCAAAACATTTTGGAATCAACGTTTGGACTCTCATAGTGGGAGGATGTTTGCTGCCATCATGAAACATGAGAAAATTTACCATATATTCATGAATCCATCGTTCCCACGTTTAAATGGCATATTTATGTTAGATTGCAACACATAATAAATAAATAATTCCTATTAATTTTTTCAATCATAAGTTGTTACTTGATAAGATTCAGCTTTTATTTCTTTAGTGCCATTGAATTCTCAAATAAGGCATTCAAGATTATAACCGATAAACACAGCGTCTCGGATTTATTTATCTTATTCGATGAAAACTTTTCTAAAATTTCCCTTGCACAAAAGAATCTTCCAAAATATACTTATCTTCAATTACTTGAAAAATTCAACTTATCAAAAGTTTTAACACCATCAGTCTAGAAATTATTTTCGCACGAAATAAAGTGAATTCAGACAGAGTATTACAATGTAGAATCAATTTATCTAACAACTTTCTTGTAACTGCAACTTTATATGTTAAAAATTCCATCAGAATTTCAGATCTCCTTTTCTTTCCCTTTTTCTTTTCAAACTCATATATCATAGCACCAAAGAAAACTGCTATTCTGCCAGAAAAAAAAAGTGTTTTCTTAAGAAATCCTGAAACTGATGAAGAGCGGTAAATTCATTGCAAAAAAAGAAAGAATAATAATAATAAATAAGAATAGGCATATAGATTCGGGAAAGGAGACTCATTGGACAGAAAGATAAATTGAGAGATTGCCGGTTAGGAAAAGTATAAAAGAAGTCGTTATTAGATTTTGAAAACTTTGAGTGTATTGATACGGCAAGTAGTAGATTATGACGGGAAAAATAGGGGTCCATTTAGAAAGAAAATGAATATCTCATTATTTTGGTAAGGGCTTTGTAGGAGAAATGAGTGATCAAAGGAGTAATGGCTGCGACACCCCGCATTCTGAAGGTGTCAGGCTTTCTAAAATATAGGATTAGATGTTGATATCTCTTTTATTTAAAAGTAGTCACCACAGGCAGCCAAGAATATTGCTTATATTTTTTTTTCAGTTAAGTCATTTAGATATAACTTCCTGCCCATGATTTTGCCATTCTGTTCGGCAGTAAAGGCGTGTAGTTTTAATTGTGTTACTTAACCTGTGTATTGTGCATCTTAACCTTTCTAATGGAGGAAAATCCATAGCATCACAGTACTATCGGAAACGTAAATATTCGGTCCATCTGTCTGCTAAATTTTGCAGTAATTTTTTTATACATCTCGTAAACATATAAATTGAAATATAAAATAAATTTAAAATAAAATAATCCTTTTTCTTTAATTTTCAATAGTAGGAAGAAATATGATAGTTGATGAAACTATGAAAACAACCTGAACTTCAAAGCAACAATGCAGCCTATTGTTGGAAATCAGGCAATATATATATATATATATATATATATGTATGTATGTATTTATAATTTTGAAAATTACTGAAATTCAGCGAAAATTTCCACGATTATCAAATTTATATCATTAAACAAGGTAATTTTTAAGGTGAAATAGTGTAAAAATCATGTGTAAAATTAAGGTGTAAATGTGTAATAATATTATTGAATGTCGAAATAGTAGTTGTCGGTCAAATGCTCCAGTTTATATAGTACAACGGAGACACACATTCATCTTTATTATTAATATAGGTGACCGAAATTTCATAATGTCAGCAAGAAATCAATGAGTAACTTTCAATGTCAGTATTGCGATGCGAAGGTGAAATCCAAGCAAAAAGTAAAAATTCAGGACTGTCTTGGCTAATGTAGGGCGCCTACGGTTTTAATCATGCATTCTTAATATCATGAGTCTGCATGGTGACGATACTTAAATTTTTTCACCAGTATTTTGTTGGTGAAACTATTTATCAAATATCACGACACCTTTACGATATTGGCTAGCATTCAGTATGACAAATAACATCGTGGAGATATCGGACAATAATTTGTGCTAATAGGGACTGAAATAAGGAATTTCTTACTTTGTGTAAGAAAAAAAAATTGGTCGAAGGATTTTCTGTTATTCAATTAATATTTTTTAAATGATAAATATAAACAAATTAATTTAGTAATAACTATTTCTTTGATAAAATTATATTTCTTATTTTTTGTTTGTATATTATTAATGTGCTAATACACATTACATATTAAGTCTGCAGCCTCTTAATCGAAATTTGGAAATATCCCGAAGCAATAATATCTTTTATCTTAATAGGATTCTTTTTGCATTACGTTGTAACCAAAACCATATTATCAGAATGTCATGTTCTAGAAGGATTGGTTGTAATTAGTGCCCATTTAATGCATTAATTTTTGTAGAAATACAGCCAATGTGACATTTTAAATGGGATATCTTGACAAGATTAATTATATGACATATTTTCGATCTATGAACCCATATATGAAACACATTTTAAGTAAAGAAAAACACTTCAGGAAAATTAAATTCCTGACACTTTCCACAAACCTTTTAGAGACAAAATAGTAGCTCTTTTTCTGCATCCGAACAACGACCTGGATTCTTGAGCATGCGTCGTAATCCAGCCTTTTCTCTCCCATTCTTCTCTCCGTACCTAAAATGTATTTTCCAACCCCCGTTCACCTGCGGCAATGGCTTCCTTCCTGCTATCAGATATTTGCTCGGAAAACACCCCGAGCCATAAATTGAAGGATCTGAAAGAAGCGTGCGGTTCTCGATGCGAAAATATCGCATTGTAGTCAGGAAATGGATGATTTAAAATTATGTATATTTTATTTTTATGAAGTGCTTGCTGGGAAGTATTTTGTTTAAAACCATTTTATCCGCTTTCAAGTGAAGTGGCGGGATTGTTACAAGTCATCAGATTTCAATAAAAGGGGTTCTTATGACGATCACTGTGTTTTGTAAAGGAGTGAAAAAGCTGAAAATGAGATTGCCGATAAGCGAAAATTATCTCACGGTTGCCGAGTTACCATATTATTGAGAGAAATCTCATTGCTAATGATAGGAAATATTTAGCAAGAATAAAGGTTTTTGCTCTTTAATCGTTTAACAATGAATCACATTACTGAAATAAGATTTCAATAGATTTTTTCTGTTTTAAAACAACCAGTGCGGGCTGTCTTTTCTAGATGATATAATCGGTGTTTCTCAATATAAAAATATTTTTAAATATTCATAAGACTTGAAGATTAATAAAACAGTTTTTCGATTTCGTTTCTATCGTCTGACCCTTCGGCCAGCAATAAAATCCCTCTTGTTCTGTTTGTACATTCTAAATCACCTAGCATGTCTAAAATTCTTGGTATTTCATTTTTTAATTCCTTTATTACTATTATTAGAACAGATATTGGGCTATTTTTATTATTTTTTTATCGTTTTATGATAGTTATTATTTTTATATTAACTTTTATACCCGCGGTTTTACCTGCATTTTTCTGTGCTATATCAGAGAAAAAAAACAAGTACTTTTTTGCCGCACAATATTTAACTCCTTTGTAATAGTAATATAAAATAGCAGGACTAACTTAGATACTGATCCCAAAATAACATGTACAAAATCTGTTGATCGAATTAAAGAAATTCTTATAACAGTCAACCAAACAGATACATATAATTTCTGCTTCATATTGTGAATAAACTTTTGTTATAGTCTGGACTTCGAAGTCGGAATATTACAGGTTCAAAATCCTATTCCTCTGGATATTCTCCGTACCTGTGTGTCGAATGCACGTTAAAATTATATTTGGGGATTAACAGTTCCCAGCTTAGCCTTGTGCAGAAGTTTGGACTGCGAAATGCAACTTTTAAGTCGTTTGCTTCATTGATCCCAAATATATCGTAGACAGATGCAAAATAAATAAGTATAAAATAACATTTTTATTAATAAACTCTCCTGATAAATTTACTACACTCTCCTGATAAATTTACTACACATATATCTACACTCTATATCGAAACATTTTTTTTTTTTGAAAGGAAAAGAATTAATAACTTATGAAGTTGCTAATTGCCGTACTTGTAAATTTTTCAAATGTCTTGCTTCATGTTTAATGATGAAAAACTACAATATTAATTTAAACATTAGAGAAGTATGGAGTTAATTGAAGACTTATAAGGTAAGAAGAACCAGAGGAGTGGTCTCCCCAAAGCTTTCTCGCATACTCTCTAATAAAAGTGTAATCCCAGAGAATGTCAGCCCTGACATACAATACATACGAAATATTTTTTTTTGTTGTAAATTTTGAATTTTTACTTAATCTATCGTGTGATTCTTGGGATAAATATCTGGTATGCGATTAATAGCAATTCGAAAATCGATTTTGTGTTATAGATAGGCTCCCCATCTCAAAGCGTTTTTCATTTATTTTTGTCACAGACACCAGGACAGACAGACATTATTTAAAAAGGTTTTTCGAGCTTAAAGAGGTCTAAATTGCAGAGATTCGAAAAAATGTTCGATTTTTTTTTCCTCGATTAAAATGTTTTTTCTTTACTTCGTATGCGAGTGAGTATAAAACCTAATAAATTTTAATGGATATCAACGAAAAAACTCCAATAGATGTATGTGCAACAAAACTATATTGATATAAAATATGTGTGGGTATTTATATTATATTCCAAAAAGCTCTTTTTCGATTGTTTCCTAAATATATAACCTTATGCATTCAAAATACCGTTTAAAACTGTATGTAGCTGGCTCGCCATTATGAAACAAGTTACACAAAATTAATTTGTAGTTATAAAAAATAATAAAAGTAGTTACAAAAATTTTACTTTTATTCTTTTTGTTGTTTCCATTCCAAGATTTGCTTTCCTTTGTTTGCTGTTCAGTTTTCTGTTTGAATTTAAGGTTTACGTTTGGACAAATTGTCGACGTAACACACACACACACACAAAAAAAAAAAAAAAAAATTCGTCTCTGTGTAAAGCTAGAAACTGGTTTAATCTTTTCACTTGCATTGGAAAAAATTATTCGACGTTTGTGCCAATTTTCTGTTTATTGGAGAATCGCTCAAATTCTGAAGTTAACAAACTTTTCTCATTTCTTCACCAATTACTTACAAAAGACATTCTTTTTAGAAAAGTTATCATTATATGAGTTAAAGAATATAAAATTCTACGGCGAAAAATACTCTATTTCAGAAATAATATAAAATGTCTGACACAATGCGAGTTCAAAAAAGTCTGGTTTTAATGTAAAACGTTTAAAAAATGTTTTATTGTAATTTTTTGTTTTCTTAATGTAATTTAATGTTTTTAATGTAAAACGTTTTTTAATGTAATATTTTTGAACGTTGGAACTGTGTGAGTCAGACAGTTTGACCATACTTAACCAAATTTGTCACGTATAAATCTTGGAAGATGGAAAAGCGCACCTGAAGTGTTTGTAAGTTTAATTAATTGAAAATTAAGCTGAATTGTGGCTTTTCTTTCCCATGGTAACTTCCAAAGATATCGCGCAAAAAAAAATTGTACACGCTTTCAAAATGTGTCTTTAGAATTATACCATATATTAAGAGTAGTGCGAATTTTTGGTGTGTTTTTTTAATTTTCACTAATTTTCAATAATAGATTACATTGTTGTCCTGAAGTTCAAGCCGTTTCAATTGTTACACCAAATACATAATGGCGTTATTTTTTTTCCTTTGTTACAAACTAAAAAAAGAAGGATTTTGTTTAATATCCATATAGTTTATAAGACGAATAAAAAAGTGAAGTTATAATATCGTGAAATTTAAAAGCTGCATATTTATTTACATTATATGTTATAGGACTGTTTTTATTAAAATGGTTCGTGATCACATTAAACAATATTGAATTAAGGGAATCAAAACAACACTACTTTAATGCCAAATAATTTGGCAGAATCATGAACATGGAGTTATAGAAAATGATTTATATGAAATCAAATATAACTAATCTTTCTGGCAAATCATCTGGCCGCCGAAGGCGACTAGTTAAAATAACATAAGATCCAAGAAAGGATCCTACCTGGCATTCTTGGCATCATGCTATTAATATGTCAATATTCACATGCTATTAATTAAGGAGAGTATAGATAGAACCATGATCTTTGCAAAGTACTTCTGATATTCCTGTGCATTATATTCAACTTTTTTATGCTAATGTCGGCACTTAATTTCTTTTGTGGTGATATGTTCTGTCACCTCTCCAGCAATGTATTATTATCTAGGTTACGAAGATATTATTCTATCATATAGTTCTTATTCCATCTGGCCTGAATACTATAGGAAATGCATAAAATATCTTGGGATGACATCGTGCTTTTCATCTAATGCTCATCAAACCAACCAACTTTCATCCGTACAGTAAAAAAGAATTGGTAAAAGTTGATACAAGACAATCTGGGTTACGTAATTCAGAAAATGTCATGACTACAAGATATGAAACATGGAAAAAAAATTAGATTGTATTACACAGTAGATATGCTGTAACTGACATGTAGTTGCGTGTCGTGTAAAATTTACATTCTCGAAATTGCTCTATTTTTACGTCAAATACGTTTATTTTTCCTGATACCAACGTGTTCACCATTTCCCGAGTTATCTCCTCAATATATTTTACTTTATATCTTGTCTTAACCCACTCTCCCATTTGTCAGTACATCCTATTTTTTTAAACATCTGCGTTTGTTCAGGGTCTAAGGTTTCCGCTAATGCGTATGTTTTCTGATAGATTATATTAAATATGTATTTTTCTTTTATGCTACTTTGTTCTCGAACTTATATTATTGTTGTTTATCTCATGTACATTTACTGTAACTTTTTGAAAACTTTTATTGCAAAATATTTCTATTGTACATTTAACGAGTAAATTTCTCAACATTGCTTATAACGCTACGTAAAAATATTTATAATGCAATGCTTGCTTTTCAATGCTTTTACTTATTTTTTCTTGTCTATAAAATTGTTTTGAAGTTCAAACTTGAAATGCAGAAAATAATTTTCTAGAAAATTCGCTTATAAAAAATTAATGTACGAAGTGCTCAGCGAAGAGAAAGATATTTTTCGCACTATCATTCATCATATTCAGAAACATTAGAACTCTGGAAGCTTTTAAGCACTTGAAGACTTTTCTTCTAACATTAGCTCAGACAGTTTTAAGAGACACAAAAGGTAATCTTCTACAGACAGAGAAAACGATTAAGGAGTGAAATAAAAGACAATATGCTGTGCAGGTTTCAAAGGAGAGTTTCAAAAAGTGTTTGAAAGCAGAAATAAAGTATTTCCTATTTTGAAATACCTTGTCATCATAAAACTAGATATGAAAATTGCTCCAAACTTCTAAAGAATATTTCATTGTAAATTCTGAAAATGAAGTGAAATTTTTTGCGATGGTAGTCAAAATAATAAATTTTAAAAGTAATTTAATATTTTTTTTATGCACAGCAACCATATTGATGTGATTTTTTTGTCACTGCAAAACATTAGCGCCGAGACATTATCTTTTTTTTGTGATTTTAAATCATTATAACTAAAAATGCTGTAAATAACATTATACTAATAATAACTAGAGGTCAGTACATGTGACCAAATTTGTCACATGTACACCTTCGAGGATGAAAATGTGCCCTCCGCGTGTATCTCGGAGGGATTTTTTTTAGAATTGCAAATAGAATTTTAATTAATTAAATATTAGGCTGAGTTTTGATGTTTTAAACAATAACTCAAAAATATTACTACGCGAAAATAAATTTTACATCGTTTCAAGATTAAAAGAAATTATTTTTGTACTGATATCAATTTAATAATCATGAAAAATTTTATTCGTTTTGACTATTTTTTTAAATATGTTTTGCCCGATTTCCGAAAATATATTACATTATTCCTCTGAAATTCAAACCATTTCCATTGTTTCTTCAAATTCTTAAATAGGTGATTTTCTTCCATTATTTAAAGCTAACCATTGGCTATTCTGTTTGTAAAGTCATAAAAACAGTTAAATTAACACCACTTTCCTGGGCTTGTGAAAAAACAGTTTGTCACAGGACACGGTTGATTCCTGGTATTTATTCACCGTTTCTAACTTTTATTCTTGTACTTTTTTTCGTGTATTCTTGATGATAACTTTTATTCTTGTGAAGAAATCTTCGATTCCATCCACTTTTCTACATCTTGTGATCTGACGCTATTGTGACACCTTAGAAAACATCCATCGTCCTTATTAAATCTTTATATAAAAGAGTCATAATGAATTCATTATAAAAAAAACATAAACATGATTAAATTCTTCATTGATAATGATCAATTATTCGTATTTTATCCCAGAATATTACCACTCTTTTCTGTGCAATGTTACAATATTTCCCACATTTTACCTTTCATTTTTATAGTGCATCCTTTATCCTCTTCTATTACCTCATTTTTATATAACTGTTTAATCTTTCCAATCTGTACATTATTATGCTCATTGATTTAGGTTCTTGTACTCCAGACATTATTCAATTTAGTTTCTATTATTTATGTCAGTTTCATATGTAATCCAATTTTTGTCATTTATATATCCCTTTTTAACTGGTTACTGTGTTTTTTTTCCATCTTAATAAATTCCACCTATATCTATACCAAACAGAAAAGAGGTCACATGAGCTGTTGAAATGGAAGTTTGGTGTGGTATGGAGGTGCTGTAAGAACTTTTCTGACTTGGGTATGTCTAAAATATAGGGATTTTGAATACTTCGAGAAATTAAATAACTAAAAATGAATTTTCGAAATTTGAGTTTATGTTTTTGGGTTTCAGTTCACTTATTTATGTTTTTGGGTATCAGTTATTTGTTAAACTAGAACAATAATACTACTGCAAAAGTTTCTCTCTTCTGATCAATAAATAAGGATTCAGTATATAATTTTTGCTTATTATTCTATTGGCATATCATTCGCTCACCACACTTAAAAATAATCTTCAAGTATCGGATTTGCTATGACAAATCGCTTAAGCATTGCTACTAAATATAAAATTCTATATTCTCATGCAGCATTCAAAAATTTTCCAAGATAAGATGTTTTCATCTTCTTCGAGCAGAGAGGAAATATTCAAGAACAGACAAATAAACAATTCATCTATAGGGAATAAACACACTAGACTTCTCCATCATAAAGACGAAAACAGCGCATACGCTCACTATATTTCTTCTTATTACGAGGAATTCTTGTTCGAATTTGTCAAGTTCTGTGACAAAATTCGAGGAGATCTCATTTTTCTTGTTACTGTTCCTCCTCTCCTGCTGGGCATCTATTCGCTCACAAACACCAACAAAAGGACAGAATTCAGACGGGGAAATGTCGCAAAAGAACTTTCTAGAGAAATATCTCTTTCTGGTTTGCTTAAAAAGAAGGAGTTGATTTTTTTTTTATTTTTTTTACGAATAAAATGTGAAAAAAAACAGTTTGAAACGTTTAGTTTGAGAAAGGATTACTTTCCGAAACGTTTTGTACTGATTGCGCCATTTTCCTTGAAATTTCCACTTTCAAATCTGTCTAGAGACATCGTACGAGTATAATATTTTTGCATATTTTTAAGGATTATTGCTTCAGATTACGTTTTGGTCGCAGACTATAGGAAGAATTTTCAGCGCAGCTCTTGTAATGTGTAAGATTTTAAACAATTGCCATGATAATGTGTTTCTATGATCTCTACTCGTAATAGATATCTCAATATGAACTAAAGAACAGTTTTATTTATTTGCTTACATTTGTTTTTTAATAATTTTCACCAATTTTTTGAGCTTAATTCTTCAATTCTATATTTTTTAAGGACCGCGGTGGCCTGATACTAAGGTCTTGGCTCGTAAGCCGTAGGGTTTCAGATTCGAGACCCGTTTTCACCGAACCATTGTTTAAGGGGGTCTATTGTACGTTAAATCCGTTTGATATAAACGTCCTCCCTCTGGTGTGGAGAAGAGGATGCCAGCTCAGATGTAGTCCTCGTCATCTGACCGTGATTCAAAATTACGAGGTCCGTCCCAAAATATCCCTAATGTTGCTTTAAAACGGGAGGATTATATAACTAAACAAACAAACTATACTTATTAAGTCTTGAATTCTTTAATTTCTAAACTTTAAGAGTGAAATAAAAGTTTTCCTACTACAGGAATAGGAAGGAAATTTCGAATATTCCAATTGGAATTTGAGATATTTATTTATTTTAGTTACATTTTATTTCAGTTGAATTTTATAATTAATACATATTTTTTCTATTCGAAAATAAAATATTAAATATAATAAAAACACGCGCATTTTTTTCGAGTGTGCTTAAAAGTAGATTTTTAATTTTTCTTTGCTTTTTAATCATTTATTTATAATTTTTATTATACGTATAATGGGGTTTTAAAGTCAGTTTTTTTTTCTCAAATGACTACAAGATGGTTTTCTTAATGTAGAATCAGAATTGAAATCAAACTAATCGATTAGCTGGTATTTAAGTTCTCAACACATTCAAATTCCGTGTTGTCATTGGGAGCATACAAATGTGTACTAAATTTAAAAATTTCGACACACAGTGATGTAATTGCAAAATTAAACTTTGAATTTTATCTTTACAAGCATAAAACATTTCGAATTTCATAATTGATTGTAGGCTTTATGGAACTTTTTTTATAGTAACAGTGTTACTACAAAATTTAGAAATTAATTTCAATGAGATATTCTAGTTTCCTGCTCATTTTTTCCAATTTTTTTTACTTTTAATGTTAGTGTATTATACATATATTAACGTGTCATTCCTATATATATATATATATATATATATATATATATATAATATGTTGAGAATAACCAGATGACGAGAACAACAACGGTGTCGTTTCTCTAAGCTTTTTCTGCAGAAATATTTGAAAGGGTCCCAAGAAACTTAGTTATTATGATAAGACAGTCAAAGATCCCTTTTATTTTCAAAGGCAATAAAGACTTGCTTTTGCTAAAAAACATATTTTTTAGCTCGAGCATTTTTTTTTGTAATGTTATATTCAGTGATGAAATATAAGATTTTTGTATGAATAAATTTTAAATATTTTGTCAAAAATGTATCAATATACATGTAATGACAATCTTGGTTGTGCTACATGACAGTTATTTGCATACAGTGATTGTCCCTGTGTAAACCTTACTTAAGAAGTTACTGCGAATTCCTCTCTCCAGGGGTTACCTTTAAAATGAGGATGAGAAGCTTCTGGCATGGTGATTGTTTTTTTTTTTCTCCTTGGTAAATACAAAAATAATGTGGGAGTGGCTATCCCGTACCAATGACGGGAAATGTCTCCTACGGTAGGGGTTGTTTCGTGTCCCATGATGAGCCTTGACTCAATCATAGTTCACCCTAATGTTATCGCGATGTTTCGGTCATCCAGATTAATCCGAATGCCTTTATGAGGGGCGGAGTAACATTTTTGGTTAAAAAACATCTGCGAGATAATGCTTCTAGAATTATTTTTGTACAAGTTCAACACTTCAGCTTCCTTCTAAAATACACTTATTATATAAATCAAATTAGAAATAAATACTAAATTTAAATCGCATAAAAGGAATGAAAGGAATGAAATAAAATTTCTTATTTTGAAGCAATAAACATTCTTATTAAAAATAATTTTTAATGATTTTATCTGAAACTATTGCAATATAGAAGTTTTAATAAGAGAGGGCTTATCTATTTTCTAACCTATATTCTAATATTTTCGCAACTGAAGTCATGCTTTCTAGTTTATTCACTTTTGTTTTTATTTCAACTTAATAGATGGAGCTGAGATTGTTCAGATTATTTCATATGACCAAGAGGCCTTTCGACAAAGCGTTGTAGGGTGACCCCGAGGGTCACAGTACCCTCGACTATGTACCATTTTTACTAAATTCAGTTTTTGGATAAATTATTATTAATTTTTAAAATTCAATTTCGATTTGAATAAATGTAACGTTTAGATTAGTAAGGGTTTTAATTTAAAATCTACCAATAGGAATTTTTAGTGTCGTACATAATTGAAAATTTGATATATTACAATATATAATTTAAATTTGTTAACTCTTTTATTCACACGATTAGGTAACTTTTGTGAATATGATAGAAATTACGAAGTAATAAACAAGAAAATGTATTCGGAGTTAATAATTCTGCTTTTAAAATTCATTTATAATCGACACACACATTTTTTTAAAATTTTTTGTTTGCTTTTAAAAAAATTTATATCTTTAATCAGTTGTTGAGTTTCGCATTTCAGATTTACCATCCACTCTATAAGAGTCTTTAATTTTTTATAAAAGGAATACATTCAGTATTGTCACACTAGAATTGTATATATGCATCTAATATTGGATTAAATCATGCAGCATCGTATACAGCGAATCGGGACGAGACTCAAAGTACATACGTAGTCTTCTTCATTACACTATGCAGATAGGCACGAAATGGACCAAATTACAAAAATATACACAAAAGTGAGGACGTGGGGATTTTTCCATTAACTTGAATTGTAGTTGAATTTTTAAATTAAAACTTTTTTTTAATAAAAGAATAATAACATGTTTTTATATTAAACCTAATGAGGAAGCAATTTTTTGAAACATTTATTGCTGAAGAATAAATTAACCCTCCTTTAATCACAATAATTTTTAACCTTAAATAGTTGCAATACACTTATTGAACACAGATTTTTTTCTATGAGATGTTTATCTTGTTTTGATACTATTTCATTGGAATAAATAAGTATAGAAATTTGTTCTAATAAAATGTTACTGAGTATATATATAAAAAATTCATATTTGTACGAATTAAAAACAATTAATACACTGGTGTGCAAAACTTAAGCAACAGGTATGCTTTTTGCCATAACTTCACGAGAAATCATCTGAGAGACATGAAATTCAGAAATGAGATACAGCATTTTGTTCTGAAAGAATGACGAAAGCATAGTTGCGCAGAAATGAATACAATGCATACAGTATGGAATCAAACCAAAAAAGGCTTTATTGAACTCATAGTATCGTTACACATGATTGTCTGTCCAAGAGGAAGAACAGCAAGCAGATGTTCCTTAGTATGGGATATGCCCTCCCCTTACTGCAATGGTTGCTTCGCACCGTCTCCCCATACTCAGCACCAGATTGTCCAACAGTTTTTGAGGTAAGAGTGCCCATTCCTCAATCAGCATCTGTTTAAGTTGTCGGGTGTTCCCAGGAGGATGTAATCGTGCCGCAAGGCGTCTCCCCAAAGCATCCCACATATGTTCTATCGGATTTAAATCAGGGGGGCACGCTGGCCAATCCATTCGAGTGATATCTTCACTTTCCAGGAGCTCCTCAACAGCATGAGTCCTGTGTGTCCGTGCATTGTCATCCATAAAAACGAAGTCTGGTCCAATAGCACCTCGGAACAAACGCACATGGGGAAGGATCACCTCCTGACAATAGCGATCTCCAGTTACAGAACCTCTGTTGAAAACGTGGAGCTCAGTCCGCCCGTTCATCATAATGCCTCCCCAGACGACAACTCCAGGACCACTGAAACGGTCTCTTTCCGTGATGTTACTGGGATGAAACCGTGTCCCGACCTCTCTCCAAATCAACTGGCATTGGGAATCGCTTGTGGCACTAAAACGACTCTCATCTGTAAAAAGGACACGACTCCATTGATGAGATGTCCAGTTTTTGTGCTCCCTGCACCACTCTAAACGGTGTCGCCGGTGGGAAACTGTCAAAGGGATGCAGCGTTCAGGACGGCGGGCGAATAGGCCACCTTTGTGAAGGCGTAAAACGTGACACTTGTCGCCCCGTTGCTGCACACAGTTGCTGAGCAATGGCGCTTGCTGACTGGTTTCGGGTTCTTTTCGCCTGCAGGACGATATGTCGGTCATCCACTGCAGTTGTTTTCCTGGGGCGGCCACCACCAACTTTTCTCACAGCTGTACCTGTGGTTTGGAAGGCTTTCCAAGCGCGCGAAACGACACTTTTGTTGATTCCGAACTCTTCAGCTACACTGGTCACACTACGTCCCTCCACCAGCTTTCCGATCATTCTTCCACGTGTGAAATCGTCCAGGTGATTTCTGCTAGCCATATTTCACAAATTAACTCACGTGCACTTCCAGCGAATGTCTTTAATTGCGTCTCCGTCCTTCCTTTTATTGTAGTGTTAAGCTGCGTGCGCCTTCCGCACGTGTTTTGCGTACGCTCACGTCGCCTGTGACGTTTTGTTCCTGATATTTGCATACGCATGACCTTCATTGTACTGATCGCAAGAACTCCTTTTCTGCAATTTCATGGCTATCTGCTTAAAATTTGCAGTGTTGCTTAAGTTTTGCACACCAGTGTAGATTCGAAATGTATGTAAATTTTGATATAGAATCAAAAGGAAGATTTAAAATAATGGTTAATCTTCTGTCAATATATTTTTCTCCATTTATAAACTTCAGTTAATTGGTATCATTTCGTATCTTTAATTTTTTCAGATGATGGAGTAACAGTCCAATTATAATATGGTTATTTAATAAATAGTTATTAATTGATTTTGCTATAAATACATAATATTAAATATTATGTATTATTCTAATTTTTTTAATTTACAATTCTTAACAAAAAAATTTTCTTTTTTTCACCTTAAAAATTATTTAATTATTAATTTCATAAATTAGTTTTTACATCATTCTAGTAATTGCAAAAGTCTAAAAATGATTACAACGAAAATGTGTATGATTGTGGAGTGTAAAGCTAAATAATTGTATTTTATTTCGTTCTTCCCGAAGTATATAGAAAAATCAGATTTGCTCACCAAAATACTCACCAAATAAATCAGTAGAGTTGAGAGTAAACTTTCCGCTAAACTATTATGCAAGTTCCATTCAAAGTTTTCAAACTTTTTTCACCGCTGCATCATCCGTGCTTTATTATTTTTTTTTCTACCTTACCTTTGAAAGTTGGAATATGCAGATTCTGCCCACGCATTTTTGAACAAGAAAGTTAGAAGATATTGTAACACAATAGCTTCCCCCCCCCCAAAAAAAAAAGTTAGCAGCACTTCTGTGAGGATAAAACCCGCATTGTCTTTGTGGATGCCCAAGCCTTTTAGGTATGGTTTTGCTCTCGCAACAATCTATCACGATCAAACAAAAACAAAAGCAAAAAAATAAATAAATAAATAAAAAGAAGAAGAAAAAGAAGAATATAAAAAAAATCGAAAGCTTCTTTTAGCTTCAAATATCCGGTTAAAGGAATGGGAAAAGGTATTCCTCCATTCATCCGAAAGGGGGGTCTACCTGCCTGGATGGATCGATTCTGGGGAAGAGGGTGCAGAGGGGCGAGAAGAAATAAGCCCTTCGATCCATGCAGGACTTGGATATCTCTTTTAGTTTTTGTTCTTTAAGTATCGGTTGCAAAATAAACGTTCGATCGCTTCCGCAGTTTGTGAATCCCTAGACAGCAGAATGGGGATACTTTCTCGGTGAGAATGGTAGTTTCTTTCTCCGCTGCAAATGCTGTTTTTACGACTGCAATTGCAACTGTAGATCTTTTAAGAATGAGGAACACAATAAAAGAGTCAAGCGACTCATGTAGAAGTTGAAATGCTGTTAGATGCGACGAGATTTATAAAGTAAATAAAAAATAAATGCGTTTTCATTATGTGATGGATTTTTATTCTGTCAGCTAGTTTACTTAAAAGGTAAATTCCGCTTTACTTTGCTGATTAAAAAATATAATGATTAATTTATTCGAGAGGTGCCCCGAAAGCAGATATCCGACTTGTTATTTAAAAGGAAGAAACTATTATTGTCGCTGTTTAAACTATTAATGATCATAGATCATCTAAATGTTAATTAAAATCTTCCAAGCTACCAACATATTGATTGAAAAATAAAATTTTCAGAGTAAGATAGTTATACTGATTGAAAAATAAGATTTTCAGAGTAAGATAGTTCTATTGATTGGAAGCAATGTTTCAAAGTAGATGAGTTATGTTTTTTGATAATAACTTAAAATTAGAACATTCAAGAACATATTGTACTGGAAGTTATAAAAATTCAAAAGGTTATTTATGATCCATTTTAGTCATAAATAAGTTTTGAATTCGTTTATTTATGAATTAAACATGTTGAATATAAGCATTTCTATCAGTCTAGCCGCTTTGAGAATTAAAACCAGCTTGAAAGATCCCCAAAAAACATTTTCGCGTTCTTTCTAATAAACATCTCAAGCCAGAGAAAGCCTTACCTGCCATTGATGCACAATAGTTAAGAAATATTAACTTTTGGAGACAATTTAACCTGTTCACCAAGAATGAATCTATTGATTCATCCTTGGTGAATTATTTGGCGATCAAAATTCAAAAATTGAATTTGAGTTTTAGATATGTTTATCTCAACAGATTGAAACAAAATCTTGACAAAGAAGTGCATTTATAGTTACAAAAACCCATACCAAATTTGATATATTTAAATCTTTGCGTTTTTGAATTATCGGATTCATATATATTTATCTGAAAGTACAAACCGGTAGACTGCCAACGCATGGTTTCATTTGGCTCAAAATTTGGCAAGTGTCTACACTATAGATATTAAATATGTTTGCCAAATTTTATATATGTAGCTCTCTTCGCTTTGTAATTATCGTGTTAAATTGTATTCGGACAGACGGACTTCCTCTGAAATGAATTTACTCAATATTTGATAGTAATCTACAAATGTGGTGTAAAGGCCATATACCAAATTTCAACCGACTAGCTCAAAGTGTTTTTGAGGTATCACAGACAGAAGGGCAGACATAATATCACAAATGTCTCGTTCCAAATCTCGAATTCGAATTTTTTCACAATTACTATACTTTCTTTATACTGATTATACGAAAAAGTTTCTTAAAAAATAGGCGTTTGTATTTTTAAAAGAACCAATCTAACATTTTAGTACATTTTGTAAATGTATTTTAATGCTCATTTTTAATTTTTGCAATAAGAATTTTAACGCTTTTAATGAAAAGTGAATTGTATGGTTCGCATATTAAAAATTACAATTTCTGACAATGTTTTCATTTATGCTTCTTTGGAAATATTTTGGAGAAATAAAGTAAGTTTATATTGCTGCCACATCCCGCCATTCAAGAATTTGTTTCGTATCTACTTGAGGAAGAAAATGAGATGCGACGTCTAAATGCAAATAGAGTTCAGTACATACTCTTGCCTTCAAATGTACTTGCACGGCAATATTGACAGCTTCCTCTATTTTATGAAATACGTGATCACTTTCTTATTTCCGGCCCATTTTTGAAAAAATAGGAGACAGAGAACATGAAATTAAAAAGTTTGATCCAAATAATGTTAAAATTTTTACCAACCATACTGGTAAAGCAGTCAATCTCTATCATTGTCCGCGAGATGGAAAGATATCTAACATGCTGTGCTAATAATAGTCTAGCGAAAAAGAAAAATCTTCATGTTCCTTTCTGTGAAAAATTTTTAAGTTCAAAAATTTTTTAGATTTATCAAGAAATTAAAAAAAAGTATTTAATAAAGTATTTCGATCTTTCTTGTTTTGAATTAGAAAAAAAAACTGTCTTAAAAAAAGTCCCAAAAATAAAAAGAAATCTCAATAAATGAGAGATATTAACATTTAAAATGTCGAATGTAGCAATTTTAATTCTTAAAGTCATTTTAGAAAACTACATTTAAAAAATGCTTAACTGCATTTTAAAACTGTCTCAAAGTTGAGTGAATTATTGTAAGCATTCAAAATAAATTTCTTTGAAATGATAATTGTTTGTTACGTCTGATGGCAAACCGATTTTTCTATTAAATTATCTAAACTATCACATATACCATACGTGCAAAACAAATTCTAAAAATTCAAAATATTAAATAAACATTTTTCTGTATAAAATTTAAAGACCTGGGTGTGGAGTACAAATGCTATGGATTTATATATAGGTCAGATTTCTTGATAGTAAATACAAAATGCATGCGGAATTTATATGTAAACACTTCCTTTAATAAATGTAGATTGATTGATGTAAATTTTATGCATTATTGGTACACAGATAACTTTTATAATAACAACACCGTTATCTGTTAAAATGTTATCATTTATCTACGTTATTATTTATCTACGACATTATTATTATTTATATACACCGTTATCATTTATCTACGAGATTGTTACAATGATAACATATGTTTACCACTTTATGTCATTAATAGTTTACAGTTTTCAAATGCATTAAAAACTCTATATCTCTTTATAAAAAAATAATAAGGAACACACAATAATTGACTTCAACCACTGGTACGATTTCGCCGACTTTTGTTTCTTATAAAAGCTCACGACTTTTAAATATATCATTAATGCTTGTTTACTCATTATTGCGAATTGATATTCCGAGATAAATTGCAAAAGACAATTTTAACAGAGGCCCCAGCCTCAGTAATTGGACTGATAACGCCAATTAATTCCGTAGCTTTCCAAAACCAAATAGTCAGAAGGCTGCAAGTTTATTGTGCAACTATAATTTTAAATATTATTTTCTTTCGTTGTTATAAGATGTTATGCATTAAAACTAGTGAAACTGACTAGATAATACTATTAATGTGGTGGAAGTATATCTGGACAAGGAAGATCGTTAGTATAATATTTTAAAAAACTCTTCTCAAAGAAACAAATTATCTCTTTAATTAGCTTAATCGTTTAAATCTAGACATTAATAATTGTTTCTATTATTTTTTGCAGTAGTTAAAAGTAACAAATAAATGATAGTAAGTAATTCAATCACAAGTTTGCTATAACTGGAATATTCTGGAAGCTGTTGCATGCGTAATAAATTCCAATGAATATAATACAGCTTTCTTTTAAAATTATATTCTAACATTTGCATAATATTTGCAGATCTTTTGAGAATTCATAAGAGTGCTGTTAAAATTAAAAAAAAGATGGTTATAAAGTATACAAAAAGCTGTAGTTAAATAAGAGGGTTCTTAAAATTTTAAAAAAAGATGGTTATAAAGTATATAAAAAGCTGTAGTTAAATAAGAGGGTTCTTAAAATTTTAAAAAAAGATGGTTATAAAGTATATAAAAAGCTGTAGTTAAATAAGAGGGTTCTTAAAATTTAAAAAAGATGGTTATAAAGTATATAAAAAGCTGTAGTTAAATAAGAGGGTTCTTAAAATTTAAAAAAAGACGGTTATAAAGTATACAAAAAGCAGTAGTTAAATAATAAACGTAAGTTGCGTATTACGAGAGTGAGAAAATTAAAGCATTAAAAAGTTATGAAAAACCAAACGATATTCTCGCGATTCTTTCTGGTGAGAAATTGATTAATTAAAAGGAATAAACCAAATGTTAAATTAATAGCGCCATCTGGAGGTGATATTACTGCATAGAAATACCGAACAGTTTCCATATAGGTAAAAGTGGACAGGATATTTGAGATACTAAAAAATTTTCAATCGTTCGCTTATCCAATGAAAGAGATGAATTTTGAGTAATCATGATTTATATGAGTCCTCAAATTCTGGTGCTATAATGCAATTTTTCTTTTTGACTAATATCAAAGCTCCAGTATTGAAGGGATTCTGTTTTGTTCCTCTCTCCCCAAAGTGTTATCATACCATGGGATAGCTTCCTTTTTCAATAATGTAAAATCACATCAATTAATAAAAAATATATCGGTAATTTCTTTTTCTGAATTAGTGGAAACATCCTAAATGCAGTAAGTTACAGAGGGGAATTAAATACTTAAATAAAAATTCTTTGATTGTTGTTTGTTTGATTTTCTTCAAATTAAAATTTAGCGAAAAGTCATGCCGAATTTATGAGCCAAGTGAAAAGAATTTGAGAAAGATCGCTTTTTTGTTTTAAAATAGTCAAGAATTATTTACGGATTAATTCTCACGCTCTTTTATTGAAAATAGTGTTATCAAAAAATTATATATAAGTCAATCCAATGAAAAGCAAAAAAAAGGGGGAGGGAGTATTTTGTTGCCTTTCAATACCTGTTTCTATGTTTGTAAAATTTTACTCCCATTTTATTTCTTTTATTACAACATAAAAGAATAAATTTAATGTAATATACGTACCTCCATCTAAAATTTGATTTTATTTTGTGTATTATTTGGCATAAATATTTCTTTTATTTCTTTTCAAAATTGTTTCTTTAATTGTACTTTCATTATCAGAAATTGTGCTAGAATATGCCATTCAGTCTTCGGGCTATTGAAAGTTGATAGTGTTTATTTCAGCTTGAATTTCGGAGAGAAGCAAAATTTTACCTTAATAATCCTCTGTTTATAAGAAAATTTATTATAGTTCATAAAAAATTTAGTGATTTATGAATTCAATCCTATTTTTACTTACCCGTATAATGAAATATGCAAAGAGAAATTATTGTAACAGTCAAGAAACTCAATATCTTGATACATTTTAACGTCTCAAACTTCACTGAATCCATAAAAAGTACTTTAGGAACTATATGTATAAACAGAATAGCTCAAATACTCCTTGCGCTAGACAGATGAAATGTGCTATTTAATCTTCACATCCAAAGTTATAAATTTTTATCAAATTTTGAAAGAAATCCATTGACATGAAGTCAGTCTCTTTGGCAGTCCGAATACAAGTGATGATGTCGTGTCCGCGTTACAAGGGAAAGGGGGTGCAGTAGCTTCTGAGGGTAAAGATCCCTGAGCACCCGAGTGCAGAAGTCTGATTTCTAGCTCATATGAAGATGACGCTCACATATTTGCTTGCACAACCCCTTTTTACAGGGGGGGGGGGGATCTTTCACACACTTCACAGATAGAACATAGGATGATGAACAACCAGGTCTGGAACCCGGGACACCCAGATCACAGGGAAGACGCGCTACCTCTTGACCAGGATGCTGGCCGAATGCAAGTGAACACGATAATTACAAAATGTAAATAGCTATATAAAATAATTTGGCACACAAATTTAGCACCTAAACCGTAGATACTTAATGAAATTTGAATTAAATTCGTCAAATAATTGACTGTTTGTTTATCTGTAATTTTGCATGCATGTAAAGGCAATGATTTAAAAAACATAACGACTTATATAAATGAAAATTGGTATGTGATCTTGAAATTAAAATTATAGTTTTAAGTTAAATTTTTATTTCTATTTGTTGAAAAAAATGGTATCGATAATGATTATTTGATTTTGGTTGTACTACGAAACACAAAAATCGCAAGTGCGTGTATCTGAAAATAAAAATCTGGGTCCTTGTAGCTTTCACGGCTTTGTACAAGGTTCACGCTGTTATGGAGGGAAAGAGTGTGACACCCTTATTGGAAACTACACTAAAATATTTCGGGGAGATTATTCTCTCTATTGGGAATTTATTTCACTGGAATGGTTAAGTTCCTTTACAAAAAAATTTTTAAAAAAAGAAAACAAAAATGTTATATTTTTAAGAATAATTTTTGTTCCTGTTTAATATAAAATTCGAATTCTTGAACATTGTTATGTCCATCCGAATTTGAAGAACGGAAAGTTCGAACGAAATCCTTGAAATTTCATTCTTTTACTTTATTTTTTTAAAAAAAGTATCTAAGAATAAAAGATAAAAATTTAAAATAGCGAAATATTGTATATTTTGTTTGTTGTTTATTCTTTATGCAAGATAAAGAAACCCGATCAAACCATATTTCGAAAACTATATAAATTTTCAGCCGTTGTGACAATAGTAAAGAGAACCCGGGCGAAAGAGTCTGTATCTCCATTCCATAAATTTCCTTCCAAATTTGCATAGCACAGATCTATTGGAACATTTAGATTTTGAACCTTACTAGAGAGAATTTATTGAAAAAAGTGGATATTGGTTTTTTCCCCTATGAGAAAGTCTTTACTAAATGAATGCGGAGGGGAGGGGATTATAAGAATGAAGTTAAATATAAAATGAAGGTTGAATCAAATTCCACGTCGAGTCAGGCACAACAATCAAGTTTTCGTAATAAGTTCTTCCTCAAAAGCATGAAAAGTTTTCAGGTAATGTCTTCAATTTGTTGCCTTTTTTTCAGGCACTTACTTGATGATAGATATTTTTGTATGAATTTTCTTGATTTCCTTCATGAGATTGAAGAAAAGCGGGCAGTTCTTTACTGTTTAGCTCACTCGGTGCAAGAGAGATTAACAGTAAAGATATTGCAGCGAGGGGCGCCATCTCTTGGGTTTTATCTTTAACATTAGTAATTTTGGGTTTTTCATCATTATTTTTGATAAAAGAGGTGAATGTTTTTTCTTTCTAAGTTCTTTTCAGAGTTAATTTTGAAAAATTTTGGGCAGCTTCAGAATGAGATTGCATGTATTCCATTACAAATTAGCCCTTTTAGGTGGGAGGTTTTCTTTAACTCTGTTTTCGCTATTTTTAGTCATGATTTTCAGCACAGAACAGCAAAGTTGGAGTTTGCATTTTGTGTTATGATGGAAGAATTTTTGATAGGCGGAACAATTAATATATTTTCTTAATATATTTTCCATTTCTGAATAACATGTAGCCAATTTTTTCCAAGAGATAGATGTGTGCAGTATTTTAGTTTTTAAGTGATGGATTGGAGCAATTGATAACTGATTTTGTTTTTGTCTTGGAATTGCTTGAGCTGATTAACGACATCAACTCTGAACCCCTTCTTTTTAAAGTTCATATTTAATTTTTGATACGGGATAATCTATTGATAGGACTTTTATCATGATTTTAACTAATTTCTTAACACTGGGAAGGACTACGTAATATCCTAACCGTTTTTTTTAGAATTTAGTGAGTTTTCTGTAGTTATTATGATTTAGCATCATAATTAATTTTGTGGACTTCATTAAGTCTTTTGAGAATTTGAAATGAATTTGGCGGTTTCTTCATTATAACAGAAGGGATATTTGATAAAATAATTTCATTGTTAGCAAGGTTTGGGTAGTACCCGTTATTTTTCTTTTACTGCTTAGATTTTGCTCTTCATCTTTATAATTTTCCCCCTTCTTTTTCTTTGAATCTGAAATCAAATTTCGTTTGCCGGTTTGGCATTGGTCTCATCTTTTGAGATAATAACGATATCATTATTAATCTGCATGTCTACACCAGTATTTTGCTTTACAGCCTCGATAGTTCCGGAAATTTTTCTCAAAGGGATAGAACTAGGGAATCGTTAAAGGAAGAATAAAAGTCATAATGCTCAAAATAAATTTCGTAGATACCTTTGAATTCTTTTTGACTGCGCTTTAATACTTTTTATTTCTAATTTTCATCACCATTCGATTCTTCAGTGTTCAAATAGTAAGTTGTACATCGGTTGAAAGTTTTCTTACTAAAAGCCTCTTCCGAATTCTTCAAATGATCAGATAGAAATATGGAGACTTCCCTTATGAATCAGTGAATGTCAAAAAAATCAGTGAGAGCTCAGTTAAACACGTCTTACATGTACGGATGTCAACACTAAAACTCGACTCGAGCTAAAATTTTTGTTCAGAGCAAAAACTTTTCATTCAGGCTTAAAATTTTCGATCTAAAATTCTAAATAATTCAGATAAGTTCAGAATACTTTATCGTGTCCTATATTTTCCACTTTCTACCTTACTATCGATAAGATATAAAACGCCTGCTTCTATTAACGTTTGGACAGAGAGTTTTGTATAATAATGTATAACAAATTGGATTATTTCCACTAAGGAATTACACGACTATTTCATATCATATATTACATACACACACACAAATTCACAATTAAATGCAATTATTGTTTCGAGTGCCGTGTTTAATTGTGTCAAATGATAAACTGATAAATAAGTTCTGACAGTATAAAATTAATATATTGTCATTGTGAAAATATAAGTATACAAAAATTCACAAGTCTAGCACATAGGAAGTGAGTCTAAGTTCCATCTATAGAAGTAAGAAACAAACTAAATTAAATAAAGTGTATAAAGCAATAAATAAATTAATTTTATTGATATAACTACATATCGTATTCAATAAAATTCTGAATTTCTACAAAATCTGCCAAATAGTAAACAAATAAAGAAAAACAAAAATGATGTCTAGAATAATTTTTCAATTTTTTCATTTTTCAAATTTGAATGCTTGGACACTGTAAAGTTCAACCCATTTAGAAAATACAATAAGAAATCATTATCATTTTATCTTTTTATATTATCAAAAAAAATAATAAAAAATAAAGATAAAAGTCAACAACTTTATTTGATTTAATATATATATATATATATAATCACAAATAAAATAAGCATAAAGATGAATTTAAAACCTCAAATAAGTTTCATTCAGCATACTTTCTAATCATCAATACAATTTGTCTAGAAGGGAACCTCAGAATAATTTAGGACTTGTGGCCTTAAGTTGTCAAAATTCGCCACTGAAGATAAAGCACGTTCTTGTTTCTGTAGAATGCCTCATAATGTATGAAGACAAGATCAAGGAGCAACGTAGTTAATCCAACAATGGGATTCTACCTCATCAAGTTGAGCCGTGATTTCAAAGGACTTCTTGTAATTCGATGCCGATTGAAAAGATTCTCTGAGCGGGCGATCAATCGATGCGCTCCAATCTGTAGGAAGAGAAAATAATCCCCTTTCCATCGGCCAATCCCTGATTGGGAAGGAGTTCTATTATCAAGACGATTTTCTCCGTTGGCATTAGGAGGAGAATTCCTTTTCTTTGGTTTCGTGGGGATTTTTCCCTCGGAAGCTTTTGTGTGATTTTAAGGTATTCTTCAAGGAGTAGGATGATACCATTAAAAATCTGTAAAAGGATCCGCCAAATATGGATGCAGTTGCTGATCTAAAAGTTATTCTATAATAATTCAATTCAAAGAATCTTATCCAAAAAAAATTTTAAAATATTGCAAAATTTAAATGGTAACATAAGAAGAGAGAATATTATTGCTTAAGCAGTTTGAATACAAGATCTTTGTAAAAAGGTAATTTTGCTCTGAAAAAAATTGATAAAATAATTAGATTTAAAAAAAATTTCATCTTTTCCTCTTAGGTAGAAGTTTTAAGTATCATCAGAGAAGTGTGAATTAATTTGCTTTGATGTTTCTCTCCCCCCCCCAAATCAGCGGAAACTTGTTAAAGGGAATAAAGGTAAAGATGATGGGCGAATACAATACCGAACACTATTCGTTGTGTCCCATGTTCAAGGAACCCAGAGACGTGTCTTGGTATCTTAGGACTTGTTGGAATAGTCCTGCATAATGAGTCCTGCATAATAGTCCTGCATAATTGCCCCAAGGACTAAAACATCTTCTGCCTTATTAATGTATTAGTGAAAAAGAAAAAAACGCCATCAAATTAAAACCGTAGAACAAGTCATTTTGCTTGTTCTGATTGTAGAGCAATGCATTCGTGCTTTAACCCTTTGCATTCGGGAAAGTAATTCGATGCATAATTATTCACCTAATACAGGAACTTATTTATTGCTCCGAAAAATAAATATATATAATTTATTTCAGCTAAATTTCCCCTAAAATTAATATACATCTTCTTATTACTCAGTAGATAATTTTAACAATCAAAATTAAAATAATAATAATAATAATAAAACGTCAAAATGATGCACCGTCTTGAATGGTGCCTGAGAGGAGCCATTAGGGTTAAGAATGATATTCACACATAATTCGATTATTTTGTGACAAATATGCACATTGGATTAAAAATTAAATATTTGGTGTATTATTATTAACAAATGAATATATTTTTCAACCATTAATGTGATATACAACCTGATCTCTTATTGATAACAAGCCACCTTTGAAGACTAGCTTATTATGATGAATATTCTCTATGTTTATTTGCAGTTTTAGATTTATTTGCAGTTTATTTGCATTCTTTTAGATAAGTTCACATCCATGATTCCTTCAGTACAGTGTTTTCAATCTTCGAATTGAGATATAAATTTAAGAATTGTTATAGTAGCGATCTTACATTTATTAT
The DNA here is from genome assembly GCA_026543865.1 of Argiope aurantia. NCBI lineage: Eukaryota > Metazoa > Arthropoda > Arachnida > Araneae > Araneidae > Argiope > Argiope aurantia. The sequence goes on from JAPMOR010100769.1 coordinate 47,344, forward strand.
ACTATATGTATCTATGAACCTTCATGATGACATAAAGTGAAATGTCGCAATTCATGAAAAGTGTGACTGTCAACATTACTTTAGATATAACTGGGCATCATCTTAACCGGTGCTATAATTTCGTTTTTTAATTCCTCATCAAAATGATATTATTTATTCCAAAATTAAATTGATGAGGCGCAATTTTTATGTTATATGAGATTTTTACCAACATCTTAATTGAAAGGAAGCGTGCAAATAAAGAAAAAAAACAAAGAATCGCTAATATAGCCACTCAGCATACCAAATTTATTTCCTTATACCTTTGTAAGATTTGTTGATATTAAATTAAATAAAACTAGAGCATTTCATTAGAGCTAGAGATTCAGTAAGAAACCTCCAAAGAATATGAAATTAAAAAAAAGATATTTTTTCCTTAAGTTTTAACATAGGGAGTAAAGCGCTCGATTAATTGATGGAACAATGAAACTATTTGGTGATTATTACAGCATTAAAAATATTATTGTATGTGATGCATAAAAATCTTTAGTAAGTTGTCAAAATCACACTGAAAAACTGTATGGCAAATAAATTGATTCTAGTCGTCATTGGCGACTAGCTCTGATTATTGATTTTTTTAGACATTGAAATGATTAATATGGAAAGCATTTTTGTAATTCAACGTATTATTTGATATAACTGACAGCATGAATTAAATTGATCAATCTACAAGATATTCCGCTTTTGACTAAACGAAAACACTTTCATTATTTTTTCAATCTTTTTTTTTAATTAGCGATATAACCTGATAAACCTACTACGTAGCTGCTCGGATAAGAATCGAAACACACGAATGTTCATATCTAATGCTTGTTTTTATCTTTTAATTCACATTTGGTTTTCTTCTTCGCTCTCAGATCATATGGACCGCGTTGAGAGTACGGCTGTGTCGAGTAGATGTTTATCCACATTAGTTAAGTATACTGAGGTGACAAAAATCATAGGATAGCAAAATCCCATATACAGATAGTAGTAGTGTTGCTTACAAAATGTATAAATGGGCTTCCATTTGTATTCAGATAATTCATGTAAAAAAGGTTTCTATCGTGATTGTAGCTGTAGGATGGGAATTAACAGACTATGAACACAGAATGGTAGTTTTAGCTCGACGCATAGAACATTCTATTTTGGAAATAATTAGGGAATTCAATATTCCGTGATCCACAGTGTCAATTAAAGGAACGAGAATAACTAATGTTTAGGCATAACTTCTCATCAAGGTAATGGCCGACCGCTACATTTAATGACCGAAACCAGCTACGTGTACTTAGAATTGTCCGTGTTAACAAACAAGCAACACTGCGTGAAACAACTGCAGGAATTAATGAGGACGTACGACGTATGTGTCCGTTAGGACAGTGAGGTGAAATTTGGCTTTAATGGACTATGGCAGCAGAAGACAGACTCGGACTGCCTTTACTAATAGCATGATATCGCTTTCAGTGCCTCCACTCAGTTTGTGACCATATCGATTGGTCATATACGAATAAAAACTGGTGGCATGGCCAAATGAGGCACGATATCAGTTGGTAAAAGCTGATGGTAGTGTTCGAGCAAAATGCAGACACCACGAAACAATGGACCTAATTTGTCAACAAATGTTGGAGGAGGAGGATAATGGTGTGAGCTGTTTTTGCATGGAATGAACCGTATCCTCTGATCCAACTGAACCGATTATTCACTGGAATTGGTTGTGTTCAACTACTTAGAAATTACTTGCAGCTTTTCAGGAACTTCATGTACCGAAACAACGATGGGATTTTTATGGATGACTATGCGCGATGTCACCGGACCACAACTGAGCGCGATTGGTTTGAAGAACATTCTGGACAGTTCCAACGAATAATTTGTCCATCTAGATCGTCCGACATGTATCGAATCGAATGTTTATGGGACATAATCGAGAGATCATTTCGTGCTTCATTTTAGCAATTATGGACGTCTATAGAAGCAGCATGGCTCAATATTTCTACAGGGGACTTGCAACGACTTGTTGAATGTATGCCATTTCGAGCTGCTGTAGTAGTTTCGACACCTTATTAGGCGGTATCCCATGACTTTTGTCACCACAGTATATGTAAATATATTAAAAATATTATATATTGTGTTTGACATCGTATCCACAACGAAAGCGTAAAAAAATACCTTCATAACTGAATTCTGCGATTGGTCTGTTTAGCCATCAACAGGAGTATCATAATTATTTTCTCATAATATAGCAATAATTCGGCAAATTAATGCAACTTTATTTAACTATTAGATATGCTTTATGTTTTTTGCTTTATTTATTTTTGTAAATGAAGAAGAAAAATTTTCTAACACTGAATGTAACAAATGTGATTTTATTTCTCCATTTTGATGATATTTAATTATAAATAACAAAATTCATACAAAAATTTAAAAGAAGAATGCACCGTTAAATCTTTCAAGAGGAGTTAAAATATCAAAATGCTTGCGTCTGAAACGCTTAAAAATCAGGCTAATCACTTAAAATGTTTATTAAATATTGTTTTCTGAAACATCTCATATGTAAAATGTGATTAATCCGGTAATTATATATAATAGCCAGTATACCAATAAGTAATCACTAGTTTAATACATTTACCGAAACATAAACGCTTTTAATACCCCCCCCCTCTTTTAACTGATGTCCTAATGTTTACCTTTTCCTTCCTAGGTTACAAGGGTACCAACAATCATCCCATTCATTTAGGCTTCCCAAAAGTATGTTTCGAAAGCAAAACCAACTCTTCTACCATACCTAGGGGTGATTTAAATCGCAGAAATCATGGGTTGCACTTTTGCTAAGACTTCGAAGAGCGGGAGCGTCCCTGACCTCAACCATGCTGGGGACGCTCCGGGAGCCCCGCCTCCACAAGATCCTAGAATACCTTTAACAGTTAGGCAGAAATTCAGCATCTCCAAGTCATGGAAAGCTATTGCTAGAGCCATGGACACAACAGGAGTGGCCATGTTTGTCAAGTAAGTTATGATTTTTTTTTTTCCAAATCCCCACCCGAAGAGGCATTGCGAATAATGAAAAGTGAAGTTTATGTTGATCAGCATTTGTTCTATATCAAATTCGTGCAGTGAGCAGTAGGTTTGATTAGATAAATAAATGTATAGATGAATAGATAATTAGGCCTAATTACAGATAATTAGGTTGCCTCAAAACTGTCGTGGGTATATGTATTTCAGAGCAACCTTCTAGCAAACAAGGATGTAAGTGTCTAATTCATTGGTTATAGAATCAGCTGTGTAATAATATAAGCAATGAAAGAAAGATGCGTGCGAAAAAATACAGAAGTTTCATCTTTCAAATTTATTCTTCAGGTAGGTTTGCAACAGCAATTCATTATTGCTATCGCTTGCAGAAAAACGAGTTGTATACGAATAAGGGGAAAGGAGAATTTTGAATGTATTGGAGACAACACCTAACACCCTCAAGTGTCTTAGACTAAAATGAGGAGACAAAGAAATTTGTCATTCACACGTTCTAAATCATTAATGGATTAGGGATGAGAAATCTTATGGCCTGACACCACTTAACTTCGTTATGTCACTTACATTTTGTGAGATCATACAAATTAATTGGCAATAAAAAATGCATCTGTGTCGAAAGTACAGTTGGTATTTTGTGAACAGATAGAAACATCATAATACTGATTAATATTCGTAAATAGTACATTTTAATTTTTCGAAGAATTTTTTCAATCATTTTTTCTGAGCTAAAATTGATTGAGAGAATCAAAGCTTCTGAGCTAAAATTTCATATTTGAAAAGCAACTGGAGTATTTAATACTGGAATTCGTGTGAGTTGTTTCCAGAACTTTATCGCATATCTTGAAATAAATATGTTATTGTCCCTCCCCACTCTAATATAAAACTGTGGACTTTGAACGAGGTTGCGAACATCCCGAATGCTCAGATTTTTATTTTCATAGGCCCGCAAATGGGAGTTTCGTACTGAACAAACATAGTGAAGAAAAGCGAATATACATTTTGGATTCTTTTCCCAAATCTATTGAAATCGAAATTTGTCTTGATATCACACATCAAATTTCATTTGTTTAAGTCATTGCGATTTTCAGTTATGACATTTAAATGTATGTGAAATTAAATACATACAGGATGTCAATCTTTTCATAACGGTAGTTTAACATTCGATACAAATCTAGATTCTAAATCTATGTATTTAATATATATGTACAAGTCTTTGCGTTTTTGTAATTATCGTGTTAACTTGTTTTCGGACAACAACTAACAGACTTCCTCTGAGTGGAAGGGGCCGCGGTGACCTGGTGGTAAGGTCTCGGCTTCGGAACCGGAGGGTTTCAGGTTCGAGACCCGATTCCATCGAAGAACCGTCGTGTAAGGGGGTCTGTTGCACGTTAAATCCGTCCTGACCAAACGTCCTCCCGCTGGTGTGGTGTGGTGTGGAGAGGGGGGTGCCAGCTCAGATGTCGTCCTCGTCATCTGACCGCGGTTCAAAATTACGATGTCCGTCCCAAAATAGCCCTAGTGTTGCTTCAAACGGGACGTTAATATAACTAAACTAAAAAAAAACTCCTCTGAGTGGATTTCGCTCGAAAGTTGATAGAAATCTGCAAATTTGATGTAAAGACCACATAGCAAATTTCCTCCTTCTAATTGAAGACGTTCACAGATATATATAATGCCAACAATGCGTTTTTCGGACTCAACGGAGGTTTAAAACGTGGATATTGATCAAAATCTAGAATTGGAATTTTGTGATGATTGCAATATTTTTTGTGTAAATTGAATGCGAGAAAGCAAAATGCAATCTGCTGCTGTCTTTCCTCTGTGTTGTCAGGTAAAATTAATTGGCAAATATCGCGATATTTTTGAGGTCTTTTGAACAAGCTCAGTTGTAATGGAAAAATCTCATTAATGCAATTGTAAGCTCGATTGTTGAAATTGCATTGCTATGTATGTCAAATAATAATGAAAAACAATGAACTTGGGCCTAGAATGCATCTGTTAATTCGATTTAGCTGTGTTTTTTCCCCATATGAAAGGTCATCACCTCTAGACATGAAATCAAGAGTTACCTACCATTTGTGAGAAGATTTTCAAAAACACGACTACACTGTACATTCCCTGCTTAAAAATAAAAAAAAATAATAATAATAAAAAAACGTAGCAGAATTTTTTAACCACAATCATTATGTCGAATTCAAAAATTTCATTTCATAAGGAAGCTTTTAGCCTTTTTTTTTGGTATATCGTCAATAGTCACAACCCATCGTCTTGAAATTTCCTAAAATAAACTATTGGCTCTGCCTTAACAATTGTACCGACATTGATAACCATTCAGAATGCTCTATGTTTATTGTTCAAGTTTAATTTGAAATATTACTTTCAATTATTTTGATAAGAAGTTCATCAAATCTGGTTAGAATGACTAGATTAATATTATTAATATGGTATAGTAGAATTTCAACAACAGAAGAAGTTAAAATAGAAAAAGAACTAGAACGATAGAAGATGTTAATAACCGCCGAACTATGCTATTTTAAAATCAAATTACTATTTATTAACATGCTGTTTTTAAAATCAAAATGAGGCACACAGATGTGAACTCAGGAATAGGATTAATTATTCGTTCAAGTTAATAGTTATCAAATATTAATATATGGCGTTAATCTAGCCTTTTTACAGACACTGTCATGCGATCATTAACACCCCAAAATCTGATTTGTATTTTTGTCGGGTTTTTTTTCTAACGATTGAAACAGAAATCTGAAATAGAACTACGATTGTAGTTACAAGATCACATACCGAATATCACAAATTTATGTCATTGCTTTTTCATAAGCCTTCAACTTGTTAGTACTTAAAAGTGCAGGTTAGTAATTCTTTTTACATGCATGTTGATTTAAGTCCTTTTCTATCGATTCTTCCGATATGGTTTAAAATTTGATAGGAATCCACATTTTAAATATTGAATCTGTGCACTAAATTTTATTTATTTAGCTCTTTTTTATGTTTTATAATTTGCGTGTTCACTTATACATGGACAGCCGGACAAACCAACTTTCTCCGAATGGATTTCGTTCGAAATTTGATAGAAATATCCACATAAGGTGTAAAGTCTATGTACCCAATTTTATCCATCTTTATAGAAGAGTTTTTGAGTTATTGTATTCATAGAGACAAACATACAGCCAGATATTATTCTAAAATTGCTTTTTTTCGAACACATGGTGGTCTAAAAAGCACAGACAAGTCTAAATCTTGAGTTCGAATGTTTGGACTATTGCAATATTTTCTCTTTGCATATTTCTGTTTGTGTACTTTTGTAATATTTTCTAATATTTTCAATTTGTATGCTTTCGTAGATTAAAAAAAAATCTCTACTGATGTTTTTATCAAAATGTTTTTATTTGGAACGAACTATAATGTAAAAGAGCTGCTATAAATTTTACTTGTTAAAAATAAATTATCTAATTTTTCATTAATGAAATTTGACAATTAAATTTAAAAACATTTTTGATATTGTTTTATTTAGAGCATTCTATTTATGCGTGATCCACCTCTTATTCTTTAAATTAAAATTAAATTAATTGAAAAATTGTTTTCTTTTAAAAGATTATCCAAACTAATCAAACTGAAATTAACATAAAAAAGCTAGTAAAATAATTAGAATTATAAAAAAAATTTCAGTGAATAAACAATAAACTTCTCAGAAAATTGATTTTCTTTACTTCTCGACCAAAATTAAGTGGCATTCCTGCTAAAACAAAAAGTAAACAATAGAAGACGCTTGCAATAATGTGCCTATTAAAATGGCACCGTGTCTTACTAAATATTTTTTTTTTCGTTTTGAAGGGCCGCGGTGGCCTGGTGGTGAGGTCTCGGCTTGTGAACCGTAGGGTTTCAGGTTCGAGACCCGATTCCACCGAAGAACCGTCGTGTAAGGGAGTTTGTTGCACGTTAAACCCGTCATGCCAAACGTCCTCCCGCTGGTGTGGTGTGGTGTGGAGAGGGGGTGCCAGCTCAGGTGTTGTCCTCGTCATCTGACCGCGGTTCAAAATTACCGCAAAATTACGAGGTCCGTCCCAAAATAGCCCTCGTGTTGCTTTACAACGGGACGTTAATATAACTAAACTAAACTAAATTAAACTAATTTCGTTTTGAAATTTTTAGAGAATTCCATCAAAGTTTCAAAAATAGTTTTAAACTCAATATTCAAAAATCGTCATTTTCATCGGCCCCTTCAGAGCAGCAGGTCTTTAATGAGAAATTCTTAAAGTAATTGCGTGGATTGAGGAAGCATATCTAACTCTGCAAAGTAAAGTATTTAGGCTTTGATCGATTTTTTCCCTTCTTTGTTTAAACTATCTTGCAAATCTCTGTGTCGTCGGATTCTGAATTGGATAGCATTCTTACAACATTGCTGTGCCGTTGCATGACACTGATCGGAATCAGACTGCCACTGACAATTGCAGTTAGATGGTACGAGCAATTTTGTTTACTCTGCAATTGTGATGAAACATAATTTGAATGCACTGACCAGTAAAGTAACATCCATTAGATATAGATTTTACTCAAAATATGACGATATTTTATAAAGAATGTATTTAAAAAATCAATTGTTTTGATTAATTACTATTAAGCTCAAATTGAACATTTTACTTATTTTCTGGTTTAACTTATTCGATATTAATTTGAGCAGATTATGATGAAAAATGACCGCTGTGGTGCATCATGCCTTGAAGGATCAAGTAAAATTAGTTTTAATTTACTTTTTTAAGTTCTTGGTGTATAATTAAATTTTACAATAACCCAATTTCAATATAATTCATACATAAATTTTCAAGAATTATCTTTTCGAATTCAGAAAGCTGTAGCGGTTTCTTAACGTTTTCCATTTGTTTTTAAGATGAATAAATTCAATTTCCCACTGTCAAATTTCTTCCAATTTAAACCACGACAAAACAAAATCTGCTGTCACGTTAAGCCTCTTTTATTTATTTAAACTAATGATCCAGAAAAGTAGCACTTCAGAAATTGCAACTTCCACAAATGGTCCACGAGTTTATAAAGTGAATAATCGTATCTTAAACAGACATTAGTTTAAATTAATATGAAGGACTCGGACGCGTTCCTCTAACAAGACTATCTTTAATTGAAGTCCAAGGTCATTTGTTTCAAAAAACATTATCTGATATGCCTATTACTCAGATCTTTGTTTCTCATGTTGTTGATGCATCCGCCTTAAACATGATGAACTATTATTAAATTATTAAAACCGTGAATCTGGGAAGGTTTTATAAATTTTCTTAGTAATTTTTTTAAAAAAATGAAATCCAAAAAAGAAGAATATTTATTTATGAGGAGAATTTAGATGTTTTTAAAAGACATAGATAAATTTTTGGAAACCTTCTATAAATTTCCTACCTTATTCTTTTCCCCTCGAGTCCGCAATTAGTTAAACACAAAGAGAATATTTTTAGTATCTGTTATATTTAGACTCTAAAATAAATTCTTGGTTTTGTTTAATGTTTTAATTGATAACAATAAAATTTTGCTACAGAAATATTTTATACTGTCATGCACTCTGCTCTGATCAACATCTGCTAATGAAGTGTTGTAGAGGACATAACATCTGACCTTTCAATACTTTCACTGCTTACAACGAATCATTTTTTTTAGTAACCTTATCAATTAAACATCCACATCGAGTTAATTCGTACCAACTGTAGACAACTGTTGATGTCCTTCGAATATCCATGACAAATATATCCAAAGTTGGACAGTAAAAATCTAAAATATATTGTTGTAAATTTTTAATGGAGATAGCAAGGAAGGGGGATGAGAGGTTTTAAATGATTTCAGACTTCTTTACTAAGAACAATAAAAATTGTCTGAATTAATTATCATTTGCGACATAAGAACTATAAAAACAGCAACTGCATCACTTGATTATAAAAAAAAGTATCCATTAATCTCATTCACAATATAACAAACTCAAAACATCTTTTATATAAAGTAGCATTCATTGTTATGAAGATTTAATACTTTTCTTTTAATTATATATTAAACATTTTCCTTCTTGATTATTTTTAGAAGTTTCTTTTGTTACATGAATAGCCTCCTTTGACGATTAGCTGGTTCGTAGTGATTTGTTTTAAAAGTTTTCAGAAAACGGTTTTTTTTTTCACTTATCGCTCTATAAAATATAATGCTTCATGTTTAATTTCATATGAACACGTGATGAAAATTACACTTTTTTTAGTTTAATTTGCAGTAAGAATTAACTTAATTTTTTAATCTGAACTTTTATCAAGTGATGGCAACACGTTGATAAAAGCTAATTTTTCCCATGTACATGTAACATATTCATGCAGGTTAAATTTTATTTTTATTTTATGTGAAATCATTTGTTGGAAAATGTGCGTAAAATACTTTTTAAATTGATTAAAAGTAGACACCATTGATGTGTTAAAAAGTTGTTACCTTTGAAAAATAATTTTTCGAATTTTAAGATGCTGTAAAAATTATTTTGTCCTACAATATTTTCGGAAGTTAACACTGAAAAACACCGAAATGTCGCTTAATTTTTAATTAATTGAAATTTTTTTTAGAATTAAGAAAAAGAAAAAATTACGCGCCGAGGGGCACATTTCCACTCTCCAAAATATATATGTACCGCATGTGGCAGCTCTAAGTTAAACGGTCTAAGCTTGTAGAGCGCCAACACACACGCACACATTTTCCTCTCGTGATCTTTATTTGTACTTATAGACCGTGTTCTCATATTTACACAGATAGTTCACTCAAATTATTTTCAACGGTACCAATTTAGTGATCCGATATTAAATAATCAAGTTAAAAGGGTTTTCATTTTTTATTGTTGTTGACAATTATACTCTAATTAGAGCGATTTTATAAAGTTGGATACTTTTTAAGTCTATGAAAACGGGCCACGCATCCATACTTTAATGTGGTGTGGAAGTTCGAAACCAAACTGTCAGTTTGAGCACTTCATGCTTGGAGTCTCATCACCTCTTGCCATCCCCAACATGTTTTGTTATTTCGAAAAGAAACGATCATTCAATAAACTATATGCAATAAAACAATTAGTTGCTAGTTTCCGCCATTAAAAAGTTATTTGATTCGTAATAAATTCAATTTAACATACACCAGCAAGTTGGAATCAAATTGTTGCATCTCTTGAATAATATCTGCATCGCAGATCGCCATCCCCAACACATTTGTGTTATTTCGAAACGAAATAGTCATCCAACAGAATACATGAAGTAAAACAATTGGTACTAGATTTCATCGTTGGAAACGCCATTTGATTCGTAATTGATTTAATATAACATAGACCAGAAAATTGGCATCAAAATATAACATCACATGCATTAAATCTGGAGATCACGAATTTATTTCTTTCCATTTATTGTGTAATTTCAGTTCAGCAAGTGCTTGGTGTAAGCCGACTTTACATTAACGATGAATGAGCACGAAACAAACTTGGCGACAAACCGAGGCCTGTAATCACTTTTCTGCCGGGGCATTACTCACTTTAACAATGGACGCCGATTTCCAGAAATTCCTAAATTAGATTAGCGTTAATTCCGGGAGAACATTAATGGAATCAACGTTTCGTTTCTGGAAACTAATTAGTGAAAGGTAGTTTTGACTCGTATTTGTCACAAATTCTTGTGGCCAAAGGAAAAAAAATGTTCCTTTTTATTATCAGTATCTCAATTAGTTTATTGGATTGAGAATGTTACAAAGATTCAATGTTTTATTACATTGAAACGCAATAATATGTAGTTCCATTCATAATAATGAAAGCGTGATTTTTGAAAGAACTACGGCATTTATAGTTATGTTTCGTTTTTATAAATGTTTGTATACAATCTGATTTAATTCTATCATAAGCAGTTGTATGATTGCATCAAGCAATTGTAGTTTGGTGGCTTATTAGAGAGAAATTAAATTATATAAATAGCAAAATCATAATCTTCTTCTCATGTAATGAAATATTTTTTGCATTTTTTTAACATTGAAGAATGTTTTGTTGAAGGAAAAAAATCCGTATTAAAAAAATTCTAACTTTTGCTTAACCCAATAACGGAAAAGATAAAACTTACGATATTTTAAAATTTTCTAAAATACGACAGTGGACAGTGGAATTGAGTCAATTAACCCAACATTTTCACAGACATATTCCAATAGCCACATGATATATTTATTTTATATTTTATGTGATGATTATTATTTATTTATGTGATGTTTAAATTTCAACATTTGGTTATTAAAGTAAATTCAGTTACTTTGAAAAAATACTGATATATTCAATGAGAAAAAAATCTGAAATAACAATAAATCTTTTAAATTTTTGATTAAACAATAGTAATTGAAAATCTTTATTAATTTGTAACTCTCAGTTGTCTTCTGTTAAACATCACAATTCTTGTCGATGCATCATTTTCACTTGTATTAATTTCGAAATTTAAAAAACTACTTACCGTATTGTCCCAGATTTATCATTCAGAAAAATCAATTCGTCCTATTATATAATAATTATTTTCCGCAGCAATAAATGAAGCCTGATGTCCCTTGAATAATCATGAATACAATAATGTTTGTGATCATGAATATAATTACATTAATAAGAAATATATGGGACAAGTTAAGGAACAAGGATTCGGTTTTATATCTGTATAGTTTACAAGACCAATAAAAAAACTGAAACTAAATATTAGGAAATCTAGAAAATCGATTAATCGGATACTTATGTTTTTAAAAACGCTATGATGTTGTAGGACTGTCTGCATTAGAAAGATTTATGTGCAGGTTAAACAGAACTTAGAATAATGGAAAAAGAATAATAATTTCCAGAATTTAAATGACCAACCTGAGGACTTTGAGATCAAATGCTCCCGCGCTAAAATCTGTCTATTAGACATTCTGCTTCTCTACAAAATATCCTTAACCATAAAACAAAATTCCAACCTACTTGACCTGTATTTTCACAGATGAGTCCATATTAAAGAAAAGCTTGGATTTCCTTTTGTATCTTGCAAAATGACAAATTCACTCACTGACGGGCAAATTGAGCGAAAAGAATTTTTGTCATCCAGGCTTAGCTGCTAGCCATTGAAGAAGCACATAAACGGACTAACGAATAAGGCAATAAAGCTAAGATACAGAACGACAGCGAGTCCAACTTAAAGGTCATCGCTCAGCTTCGTCTTCATGTGTGAAAGCACATATGGACATAAATTTCTCAGCCAAATCGGTCATCTTTGCAGGTAACCTCGTACTCTGTCCAGCTCGGAGAAGCTTCCTTTAAAGTAGTACGCTAAATGAATCTTTACTTCAACGATGGTAAGAGAAATGGAACAAGGGCTTAGTTGGTAAAAATGTTCATCAAACCATACCCGAAATTTGCTTTAAATCAGCATCATGAAACCAACAAGACATAATCTTTGCAACTGCTCGCGGCCAATTCGCTTCTAGCGATTCATCATTAAATATTCTGATTATTGTGGCTGCAGAGAAGTCAGCGATCCATTTCACAATACCACTAGCTGCCCTCTCACAACGTCTTTTCACTTCAACAAATCCATTCATGATCTCGAATCATTCGAAAGCGTGGTAAAAAAAATGTCCAAGATAAAAACCAGGAGCCTTGGGCAATTTCTCCAAAACAACGAAGATCTGGTTTCCCCAGACACAATTTCAGATTAATTTTTTTCTTCGATACTCTTAATCCAGCCTTCTACGAATAATCTAAACTTTGAATCAAATTCCAAGTGCTTATTTTCCCCACTAAACATACTGGTTTCCCATAGTTGCATGATGTATTATTGTTGATAACTTTTGAGTATTAAGTGCAAACTTAACCTTTTATTTTCAACAAATCTTTCCGTGCGCAAGTTCAGGGTCACTCTCCGGTAAAAAGAAAGATTTCAATGTGATGGACCAAATGTTTTTCTGTAAGAACATGTGGGGCCCATATATTGAATTTCAACTATAAACCAAAGCATTTCACTTGATTACGAATGGTCGAATTCGATAAATTGAATCTCTCAGCAATCTCTAGAGTTATTTTACGGCAGTTTTTATCAATAAATGTCTTTCATTTGTCTGCTTCAACTTACCTTTCGGAACAATATACATCTTCGAAATCGAAACTGCCGGTACAAAATTTCACAAATCGGTCTTGACTTTGACCTTCAATGAATACATCTTCTGCATACACATCGAATCATTTTTTTTTTTTGTCTTCCTTAAACAGCATTTTTATCTTTCCGATAGTAAAAATAAATAAAATGCTGCTTTAGATTTTCCATATTTGACAAAGCACCAAATAAAAATTATTCTACAGAATCAAACAAACCGTTTCATAAAGAAGTCTTGCTACATCAGCAATAAAAACACATAAAGCCATTGAAGTTTAAGTGTGAAGTTGGCTGTTAAAAAAATTATAAGTCATGTGTTGGAAATAAAAACACAATTTCTTTCCGAACAACCCAATATAACGTTTTTTTTTGTACCTGTAAATGCATGTTCCTTTCCGCTTAACTTATGTTTTCTACTTTATCAAACTTAAATAAAATCTTGTGATTTCTCCAATTTCTAAGAAATAAGGGAAGTTAACTTAAATCAATTTATTCCTATGCAGATCACCTTTATAAAGACACAGGTTCTCAATTTATTTTCTTAATTTACTGCTCATTTCCTGAAAGCAAATATTCCGCAAAGAATGCGGAGGTTAAAGTGCATTTCTCTAAATGGAGTTTCTGCAACAAGATTAAAGTCGCAGACTATAATTAATACTATGCTTTTGACTAATAAGTAATTAACTGAAATCTCCTGGAATCAATGCAATCGTTTTAAATTCGTCGAATACTTTAAATTAAATTATTGGATCATAATTAAATGGAATGCACACTTGAGCAATGTGGCTTTCTTGAAGGGTTATTTAAATGAGAAGGAATTCCTTTGTGACATAACAAAGCAGTTTTCTCTTATGATATGTTCGCTTCTCCGTGTTTTATGAATTATTAACGTAGATGATTTCATCGGCTAGCTTGCGTTTCTGAGTTGTGTGTTGTTTTTGAATTAAATTTGACATATCACACAATAAAAAAATGTCTATAAAGGTATTTAAAATGAATATTTCCGGAGGATTCCATTTCAATTTTTTTTTTTTGTTGTTGTTGTTGTTGTTGATAATGCAACGTACTGACGTAACTAGACAGTATGGTACCTCAGCAAATGTTTAGGTTTGGGAACCGTTTTTCATTCTTGGATGAAAAAATGACAACAATACCTATGAGTAATGTAATTTTAACACCATGCAGTGGCTTGTCATTTTGCCAGTGTCTTACCACACCACTTCGATTACTCCATTAAGGAACTATTTTAGGGGAAAATAGAATTCCTCTGATTTACTATCTGTATTTCCATTGCGTTTCTATTAAATATGAATGCAGTGGTAAATATGATAATGAGCGTCTCTACTAATGATAAAGAAGATTATGTGTTTGCGTGCGTATGTGTGCTTGTATATCGATATTCTAAAGGTCGGTCTACAAATGCCAAATCTAGCATATACAGGATGTTGCCGAATTCAGAGGGGTGATAGTAGGCATTAAGAGGATAAAGAATCACCATACAACATGGGGTTACAATAGGTGAAAATCGCAAAAATATAGAGAGTCGGAGAACTTTTGAAAACTGTAAAAAAATAACAAATGGTGTTTCAACTATGATTTTTTTAAGTGAAAGCACATTCTTAAAAGTTCTTTTCATGTTGATAGCATGCAGATTTGATGATTTAGGGGCTCGTAAATTATCGAAAACGAAAAAGTAATTTAGAACCCATATTTGCAAAAATATTAAAACTTGTGGGGGAAACAAAATTTGAAAATGTAAGAAATTTTATATTTTATCATTTGATATAAGCATGTAGTGTGAGAACTGGGGAGTTTTAAAGATATTCAACAAAAACTAAAATGGGAACCAGAAAACATCGCTGCAACATCAGTACCAATGTCCGCTGAGAGCGTTGTCAAATTCAAAGGATAAATCAACACGCACAGTGTGAATATTTGGTTATTCGAAAAACCCCACATCATTATCTCGTCGAATATCAACACAAGTTTGATATTAACATCTGGGTAGAGTCATCTATGAGAACCGTATCTTCTGCCTGAATGCCTCAGTGGCACAAAGTACCTTACTTTCTTCCAGCACGTTCCTCCGGATTTACTGCAGGGAACACCGACAATTGCACGCCAGAACATTTGGTTAAATTTTTATTGCATTCGTGAAATCTGACTTCTTATTTGCGAATGAAGTTTAACGACCATCCATTCTGCAAGGTTCATTAATGAATACTTGATAACACAGTTTTTATTTTTCTCGAATTAGTCAATTTGGTGCAGAAATATTACGAGTAACTTTCAGCTTCAGCGGCTGGAAGATTGGAGATATTGACAACAGCAAAGGCCCTACCTATTATATAAAAATAGGAGTATTTCAATTTGTTCAAGCTGTTTTCTCGTTACTTTCAAGTATACGAAATATAGAGAAATTGTAGATATCGTCAAAAATGTGAGCTCGAGATTTTGATGAATCTCCAAGTTTCATACCTCTCGGAGTTCAAAAAACACATTTTTGGATAATATCCGTGTCTGTCTGTGACAAATATAATTCAAAAAGGCTTTGAGCTAGACGGTTGAAATTTGGGATACAACATTTACACTAAATTTGGGAATTCCAATCAAATTTTGAGCAAAATCTATTCAGAGGAAGTCTGACTACTCAGCTGTTCGAATATTAGTTAACACGACAGCTAAAAAAACGAAGAGGACTCGATGGTTTAAAATTCGGTACACAGATTTAAATATCTATATTTTAGGCACCTATCAAATTTTGAATCAAATCTAATTAGGGGGGGGGGGGTTGAACGCCAATCTGTCTCTACTTTCAGAAAAACATAAATGCGACAACTCAGAAACTCAATGACCGAAATATATCAAATTAGTATATGATTTTATAACTGCAACTATAGTGCTGTGCCAAATTTGGTTTCATCTGGTTGAGAAAAAATGAGCTTAAAATACAAATTCATCTATATACGAGAACGTTTTGGAGAGACCACTCTTGTTGTTGTTCTTATACAATATGACGATGAACCTTTCCTGCTCGTTCAGCGTCTTCTTAAGCAGAATTATTGCTATTGTAGATTTCAAGGAGATTTTATATCTTTTTATAGTTGCCAAAAAATTTTACTGTCTGCAGTTTTCTCTTTTCTAAAACGCCTGTAGATGGATCACAATCTCTAATTGGATAATGGATCAGAATTGCCTTTTTGTAGTCACAAAATTAGAAATTAATTAATCTTCAGAGCTGTAGAACATCTGACGTTATTTTCCTCCTCTTCGCGCATGAGTTAGTGTCGTCTAGAGTAACAGCGTAAGTAATTTAGGAAGATTAATATATTGTCCAACTACAATTCGAATGTAATTCTTTGTATTTTCTTTTATCGAGGTGTACACGACGATTAATGTTAAAATGTTATTCTTTGTATTTTTCTTTATTGAGGTACGCGTATAATGCAGTCAACATTTTCTGTTCCTGCATGCATGCTTTCTCCTGGTTAGAAGCGAGTTGTAAAATAAAGCTTTATTTATGGGCAAGATTGCTTAGGAATAGTCTCTGAACAAATGAGATTACTGACTTTGCTTTCGGTGAATTCATCAGAAGCATTTGTTACTTGATCACCGTAATGCTTAAGATGTAAGATATATAGATAGTGGAAACAAGATCTGCACTCTCTTCCTTTGGTGATAAAACACAATGAATTTGAAGGCCGTCATTAAAAGCAAAAAAATATGTTGTGGATGTTACTTACTGGTCACTTTGTCATTGCGAAATTCCTCTACCTTCTGCGTTTACCGCAACTGCGTCAGTATTGATGCATCTTATGCCATTAAAAAATCAATCAATCAATCTTCGACCTTTGTCTTTCTCCTAATGCTACGGCTATCAAATAAAGGCACGGATACTTGTTGCAATCCAAGATGCGAAATAGTATTAGCATGGCACATTAATGGAGTGATAAAATCGATCATGAACACTCACACAAAATCAGCATGGTATGTCTATGTAGAAGGTTGAGTTGGAAGGTCTTAACTGTGCTATTTTTCTCTCCGCACATTTTTAGAATATCATTTAGATTGGGCATTAACTAAATGGCTTTGCAGAAACAGACTGGGCATTAACTGGGAAGATTGGAAGCAGGGGCGATCTTGCGGTGTATTCTAGTAAAGCTTTCTCCGAAAAAGTTGGAATGAAGCATGTGTGGAGCGAGCATGAATGAAAGGGCAAAAATTAGAACGGCATAAAGTGTTACCACTCTCTTGGCTTTGTTTTTAGTAATTGTAAATGACCGGCTAAAAGAAAAGAATTTAAAAAAATGGATTTTAGCAGAAATACATCCCTTATTGTCACTTCCACTGGGGGGGGGGGGTGAAGCGCCTCTCAGGCATGGGGATGATAAGTTTCCAGTTCTCGCCATTCTAATAAGTACAGAAATGGTGTGGTACCTACTGAGAACGGACGTTCCTTCTTCGGAGAGGAGGTTTGTACCGTGGCCGGTGATGGCTCTTACAACTCAAACTTAGTTACCTCCTATGCTGTAATAGCGTCCGCTTATTTAGATTTTTCAGTGTGTCTTCAGATAGGTTTTTATAACTGTTTATAGAGTAGTTGTTTATTTTTCCCTCATTGTGAGCATCGTATGTTCCAAAGTCATATTTTTTGATAGCTTGGCCATTCTCTAGAATGAAGGGAGAGCTGCGAATGCAGATTAATATGGAGTCATTCAAAATTGTCTGTATTTTATAAGATTCTTTTAAGCCTACCTAACAAGAATTATAATACACATGAAGAAATGTTACATTCTGTTTTATTGGGTAGCATATCTCGGGGAAATCTAGGTTGGGAAAGGCAATGAATTATAAATTAGTGTAAAAAGTGAAAAATGAATAAATTTTTTAAAACCCCTCTATTTCTTATAAAATACAAATTAATGTGTCTATAAAAAACATTCTGAATTATATTCATTTCTAACCAGATTGTTCGAAGAGAACAAAGAGCTTCTCGCTCTATTTGAGAAGTTCAAACACCTGGAGACCCGAGAAGCTCAGGAGGAGAGCGAGGAGCTGAAGGAGCACGCAGTCTCAGTCATGAATTCTCTCGACGAGGCCATTAACTCCCTGGAGAACGTGGACCAGTGCATAGACTACCTGAGGAGTGTCGGAAAGAGGCACCGCAAGATTAACGGATTTAAATCAGAGTACTTTTGGGTAAGTGCGACACTTTCAAACTCCACTTTTATTCCATAATTTGTTAATAGGTTCTAATCCGCTGACACTTTTGACTTTTAAATTATCTTTACTCTATACCGACATGTGTATATGGAAAGAACGTAGAACTTTTGAAGACAAAGAACGTAGATAGGAAGATTTTATTTTAAAACCAGTGGTAGTGGTCTCCCCAGAACTTTTTCGTATACTCTCTAATAAAAGTATAATCCCAAAGAATGCTTTGCATGGTGTGAATTTAGCATTTTTTATAGAATCTGCCATGTGTTTGTTGGCGAGGTTTTTGATGATTTCTCCCCGATATGTGATTAATAGTATCCGAAAATCTAATTTGTGTTTTAGACACGTTTTTCCCAACCGATTAAAATAAAAATGTGACTCAAAATTGCATTTAATGTCAAAAATTCCCAGACCAAATTCTTTATATTTGTCACTGCATTTTTGAGCTATCGTGTTTACATATTTATGAAAGTATAGACAGATAGACGGTCAACCCCTAGTTGGATACTATACATTTTAAATCTGTGTATTGAGTTTTATCTATAGAAGTCTCTTCGTTTTTTAGTTATCGAGTTAACTTATACACGAACAGCCGAACAGATAGACTTTCTATTTTTCTCACAATTCGATAGAAATGTGCAAATTTGGGGTAAAGGTCCAATACCAAATTTCATCTGTCTATATAAAATCATTTTTGAATTATATTTGTACTTTACAGACATTTTCCAAAAAATGTGTTTTTCGAGGGAGGCCTAAAATGTGGAGAATCGACATTTCGAATTCGAAATTTTTGACGATTACTATACTTTTCCTATACTTCGTATACTATAAAGTAAAAATGCAATACAATAGCGTTATATTGATTTATAAATAAAATGAAAAATTAAGATTTGTTTCAAGTTTTTTAATCTGTATACTCGTGTATAAAAGGGCATATGGTACAGAAATCGCTTTTATTTTCGAATAGCAACAGACAAATGTAAACAAAACAAGGCAAGCATTTCAGACGGCTTTACTGGACGATTCTACAATGGAATTGAATTCAATTGTTTGCTTAACTAATTAATGAATCTGCAAAATATTATTAGTAATTTTCGGAGGTGAAAATCTCATTCAGAATATGTAAAAGATTTCAGAAACAAGCATCGGACAAAGTTTAATCGCACGTGAAAATATAGTTTAACCGTCGCCAGATGGATAATCGCTTTGACTTGCATATGGAAGCTGATATTCGTATATTCCAAAACTATTGTCTGACGAAAAGTGATTTTTGCTTTATCTTAAAATTCAAAATAATTCCTTTAAATGATATCAGTTTCATTTCCGCATATTTTTTTTTATTTTCTATTTCTTTGATTACTTAGATTCCAATCTCAAACAATATTATAATGGAATTCAAACTCATCCATCAGGATGAGTTTCAGTTGCATGTTTTACCAGTGTTACAATTAAGATTTAAAAAATGCTTTCTTTGGACATTACTTCCAAAGTAGTACTTTCACTTCTGCTTTTATTGTGTAAAATATTTATTATTTAATTTTTACCCTAATATATTTATTAAAAAAAAATTCATGCCTTTCAGGCATACCAAATAACTTGTTGAAAGCGTTTTTTAAATGTATTCCATAATAATCAATTTACCTCCTGAAAAATCAATAATATGGCCAAACAAGCTGGTTGCCAAAGGCGGTTAATATCTATAAACTTCCTAAAAGGCGAATAAAACAGTTACTTTTAGAATTAAATGTTATCTTCTTCACAAATCATATGCAAATAATTTTGGATCTGACTACTTATTTCCAATTAGCACTTATAATGGCTTGCATGAAAAGCGATGATTCTGAATGCTGGCATCAAAAACGGTCGTCAAAAAATGTTATGATACCATGATTTTTCTTTGATTCTGAAAGATAACAGATGTATTTTATCTTCTTTCTACTACGTCGCGGATATTTCTGATAGAAATAAGGACTTCAGAATAAAGAGAAAGTAATTGAACGTATAGAATGTTCCATCTTATATTAAGCTTTCATTAGCGTCAGTGAATTGGAAGACCGAACAAATAAATATAAGTTGTAATTGTGTTAGTCTATAAGAAATCCTGATAGGAATTTTCGTAGAATATTTGATATGATTTCGAAATAATTGCAGCCTAAACGATACATTTAATACTCAATTTAGGATAGGATTTACTGTCTAATTTGAAAATTTTAACTTCAGCTTCACTTTTTCAATTAAAAATATATTTGAAATAAATTTGACAACTCTCTGTTAATGGACACTTCTTTAATATTACTTAGGAAAGGCAGAAAAGATTAGGTAGAAAAGGTATTTTTATTTGATAATTGAAGCAAGATTATCTACAATATACATGGAAAAAGGAAGAAGAAAAGAATTATCTTCTATCTCACTTCTTAAAACTCTTCAGAAGAAGTATAAAATGCATGAGTAAGAAGAAAAAAATTATCTTTTGTTGCACTTCTGAAAAAAAAAAACCCTCTTCAGTTTTTATATTAAATTTACACTAGAGAGCAGCGAGATACAGTGTGTTGTTAGATCGCACGTATTGTGACGTTTATCGTTTAATATTGTTGTTGTTGTCGTCGTGTGACAAATGCAATTAAAAAATAAGGGAAAAAAAGGGGGGAAGAGGGTAACTATTAGATTGGGCCGAAAGCATGCAGAACGGCCCTGTCCACATCTTCAGCTCTATCGGAATAAAGAATTTCCCTGGTGCAGTTAATAGCTATTTAGAAAAGAGCTGAAATAATAGAACGGCAGCTAAAAATATGATCCGGATCCAGCTGCACGTCTGGACAGTGCCTTCATCCTTCATAGAATCTGGAAGCATCAGGCATGATCTTCATGCCCCTCAGGTGCTCTGATCTGAGTCTTGCAACAGTGATTGTGATGTCTCTTTTAAAATTTAGATTTGTCAGGGAGAATTCTTTTCGACTGGTATAGAGCCTCTGTCTTGCCACGTAATTAGCATCCAGAGCAGGTAGTATATAGAGGGGTGGAATCTACTGCTCTGGCCTCCTCGGCAAGAGTGTCGGCCTGCTCGTTTCCCTCAATGCCCACGTGGGCTGGGATCCATTGCAAGGTTCAAAACTTCTTCATTGCCATTCATCATTAATATTCTGAGAAAGCCCTGTCTTTCCATCCTGAAGAATCTCCAAAGCGGATTTGCAATCTGAGAAGATCACGATCCCATCTGAAGGAATCTGCGTTGCCTGCGCAAGGTACAGGGTCAAAGCTTCTTTGATAGCAATGAGTTCACTTGTGAAGTTAGAGACAATCTTTCCCACTGGGCCTTTATGTTTGGAAGTTGCTTTGTCTGGAAAAACGAAAAAGATCTCTGATCCGCCGCTGTCACATGATGTGTCTTAAGAACCGTCTATGCAGGCGTTGACAAGATTACGCTTCGCAAGCTTGAGGACAGATTCGTTTTAAAAGCCTCGGAAAGTAATTAAATGGCATCTCGTTCAGACTAAAAACAGTAGGATCTCATCAAGTTTATTGTTAATAACTTTGTATTGTTAGCAGCTTTATATACTTATATATAAACTTTACATTTTCATTCTCGTTCAAAACTTACTTTGATATTCCATTCATTTTTATTACAAACATCTTTTCAATAAATTACACAACGTAAATCTCATCTTATTGTCTTGCCCATTTGCGTAATTAACTGAAAAATTGTTGCTTTGTCTTCAATAATTTTCTTTAAATGATCTAATATTAAAGAGCAAATTAAAAAAATTTGCAAAACATCTGTGGAGTAGATTTTGAAAAATAGTCATAGAATTAATAATTTCTTTCCACCCAGTGCTTGTATTTGTGTGATTTTTTTTTTTTTTTTTTTTTTTTTTTTTTTTTTTTTGTAAAACGAATTAAGGTATGTGACTACGTTCGGGATGACTTTTTCCAAAAATATTCGAAAACAGTTATATATATATTTTTAATATTTTCATTAAGAGGATTGAAAAAAAAACTTTTAGACCAAAATATACCAATTAAATAGCAAAGCCCTATTTTTTCAGTTTCTTTAAAAATAAAAAGTGCCTTTTTATGGCTAAAAGGAGGTATAAAGCGAAAATCTTCTAATTTAGAAGTTTATCGAAGGATTTGCTTAACTTTGGGAGTAGCTTAAGAAACATATTATCTAGTTCCTGAACTAAAAAAAGAAACAGTATTTATATCCATTCTTTAAAGATTGGGGTTTGACTAATAAATAGCTCGGAATTTTCAATTTTTTTTACATTGCGAAGCACTAAAATAATTGTAAAATATTTCTAAATGAACAGATTACTTATTTTATAGTTCAGGAACTACAGAACATGTTAAGAAATCAAAAATTTCAGCAAAAAATATGCATTAGATTTTAATTTATGATGTTTTTTCATAAAGAAATTTTATTAAAGGTTAGAATTTGAGAAAATAACATCGAAAGATGTAAAATATATGTAAAACTATGCATGTAAACTAACGATGTTAAAATGTATGTAAAACTAGGCACGTGAACTAATGACGTTAAAATGTATGTAAATATAAATATAAAAAGAGTATAATTTCTCAAAAAAATAGACTTAAGAGCAAAATTCTAATGGTTTAAAAAGAAACCATTATATATATTATTATTAATATATATTATTAAATATATATTAATAATATTAAATATTAATTGAAGAATATATATGTATAATATAATATAATTTCCCAAAAAATCATTTTTTTAACGTAGTCATTTACCATAAAATATTTTATTTTACATCTGACCTAATTAAAAATTTTAAACGTTTCTTTAACAATAAATTACTTTAAAATATCCCGGTAATTTAACAAGTCTTTTATTTATGCTTTCAGAAAATGGAAGCCCCCTTTCTTGCAGCTGTAAAGGAAACCTTGGAAGACCGTTACACTGAGAATATGGAAAGTATCTACAAGACGACGATACATTTCATTATTCAGACGGTGGTCGATGGATACGAAGGAAACACGCAGCAGAACAGCGCGTAACTGCAAAATCTATGAAAGACACAAAAAACCGTCCGCCGCGACAAGAAAAAGTGACACTTTCTTTTTCCTAGTCTGGACACTACACGGACAGCTACAGAAGGTGGATCTCATCCTATAAACGGCGCGCCTATCCACATATGCAAGAAATCCGGAGGATGGGATTTTACCGATGCAACGCTGGCCGTCAAACTTTTAATGAGGGAGAAAATGAATTTAAAAAAAACTGATATTCGTATCATCCTTTACATCATGCATGCAGATTTCATCTTGTGAACTCCCTTTCGATTTCATCTTGAACGGCTAAAGCCTGCCTCGAAACTATTTTGTTGATTTAGCAAGAAGATTTAATGTGTCCCCTTCAGTGTGCGCTGTTTTCCAACGCTTTTATGTATTCGAATTTGAAAAGCTTGCTTAAAATTGAAAAAAAAACGTTAGAATCTGCTGAAATGTGTTGATGCAAAATTTATTTTCATTTAAAGAATGCTTTAGCAATGAATCGTGGTTATTCAGTGTTAATGAATATGAAAATTTTAGATTCAGTGCATTATTTTAGTTATCTTTTATTTGGCTAAAATAATGGGAAAATTGTTCGATTGTGAATGGATACATTTGTTGTTTCATTTATCTTTTAAAAGACGATTTATTAAGATATTCTCTGTACACTATGAGCATTGATGCGTCGTCCAATCATTACCCACAGATGTGTAACCAAGATGATGGTGACGATGAACTGATACAGATTTTCAGTATCGTCATTTGTCGTTGTGATCAGAAAATACTCTATCGTCGTCCCCCTTCTCCTTGAAAATAAAATGAAAATGTCTTTAATAGTTATTAATTTATTCATATTCGAAGTTTTTAAGCGAATGTTTGTAGTAAATTGGTGTTGCTTAGGATTGTACTTTATCATCTTGAAAGATCATCAAGTTAGGAATACTGTTCATCATGTACATAGTACAAATCGCATATACCCAAGTATTTTTGCTGTATGATGGTGCGAGAATTCAATACCAAATACTTGCATTGCTAAACTATGAACTAAGAATGTCGTACATTCAGATATCGGATTTTTTTTTCAGGTGCAAGATACTTGATCTTCTGCCAATGGAACCTGAATATTTTGAGGATCTGGCATGTTCTTTAATCGCCCAAAAATTCCTGCATAATTTTGAATTACCTGTGAGCTATGTATATCATTTACTTCTACTAAATGTTTTTTTGTATGAACTCTGGCGTATTATGTCTCAGTAAGCACAGGGCTAATTGTAATTTATGAAACACTAAGAAATATTATTCTGCCTTTTTTTCTATATTATGCCGAATTTTTAATATTTCGTTTTTCTCACGAAAAAAAAAATGTTTGCACATTTTATTCTTGAAGATGTTTGGCTATTGTCATCATTTGAAACCTTTCTAGAAGAAACTGTTAAAAATAAATTAAACTTTTGCCCTATAGATTATGCGCCACTGTTGGTGAAGATTAAATTTCTAATAGAATCATGAAAAAAATTTAGTAATGAGTATTTGCCTTCAAATATGCACGAATCTCAACATTTAGTAAAACTAAATGGCGTTATGTATTTTCTTGTAATCATGTATTGTCATTAGTTGAAAACTGGATATAGTATTTCATAAAATTTAGGCGAGACTTAACGAGTTGTTACATTATATCATTCATTATATGAGTGTTATTCTGTGCCCAATGTGCATTCATTTCTAACCTGTCATGTATCATGCTTCATACGGATTCATGCTTGTCAAAATAAGGAAATTCTCAGAATGAATCAAATCTATTTTAATTACCTTATAAAAACACTCTATACAGATTTTGCAAGGTCAAGTACTTTTATTTGCATTTATAAGTATTCTTGTATAATTATTATGATTTTAAAATTATCAAATATGATTATATCAACAAATAAATTATTTATATTTGCTTATATAGAGGTTCAAAGTGAAACATTCTTATAATCGGCTATCCAGTATGTATTTGCAAGAAAAAATATTGCTTTGATTAAAACTTTCATTAATTAAAAAAGTATTTACACATATCCGAAAATTTATGTCCTATTATTTCAATTCATGCATAAAAAAAATCCTTATGGTTAATATTTAGAAATATAATAAGTGATTTTTAAACATTTATTATTTATAGAAATATTGATGTATTATTTATTATAAAAAATATCATTCATATTTTATTGATCAAAAATTTTATTTATACATATGAAATAATTTTTATTTTGTATGAAAATTTAAGAGAAAATATCATTTTAACAGATTTAATGTAACATATTCCAATTAATGTTATTACTAATAATTTTTTTAACCTCGTCATATATTTAAATTCGGTTTGTTTCAAAATTTGTACAAAAAGAATACTTAACTGTTTAAAAGAATACTTTCATATTTGATTATCTAGGAGTATGTTTCAAAATACTTTGGAACAACCACATATATGTATAAGCTCATATTTGGCAGGCAAACACTTTATCATAACTAGTCATAAATTGGTGTATAAGCCTTCTGTGTATGTATGGAGAGTGTCAGCGCAGTTTCTAATTTGTTGTATTCATTGTGTTTTATGTAGTATAATTCATATGACATTGCAAATGTGTTATTAAGCATGAATATACCCCTGCGTTCGAACGCCGCGATGCGATGCGAGTTCCTCGCTACGAATCCTGATGCTAATCATCTTGTGTATTCACCTCGTAATCCCTAATTGCCGATCTGCAAATCGGCAATTATCGTAGTAGGCTAACTGAGCCGGTTCCTTCTATTTTCAGCAATGACTGGAGTGTCGTCGTTTATATAGCAAAGCAAATTTAGATGGAAGATTCGAATTCAAAAGTCTTTGAATCACGTAAAATAGAATTCTTATACCAAAGTCTGTGCAACAATATTACGGGAATTATTATTTTGCTTCAACCACCTTTGTAGAAAATTTCAAATTCCATTTGTTCTGTAAGTTACAGCTTTTGAATGATATATTCAAACATGAAATCGAAAGCATTATTAATAGCAATAAATCAGGGAGTGTCTCAATTACGTAACAAATGTAATGTGGACTTGATATGACATTGATTGTGCACTTTGTCAACTATGACTTTATATCTTTTTCCATTCTATAGAATGTGCTATGGATTCTAAAATTAAATAGGCGAGACGCATTTCATATATGGATTGCAATGATACGCCTTTTATTAATATGTCTCTTTTGTAATATCTTAAAATCGCTTTTTTGATTTTTAATTAATTAAAAAGCAACTCATATATATTAATATTTAAAGCATTATCCGTATTTCTTATTTAAATCGGTCGAAAAGTACTTCTTGCCCATTTTAGAATGAAAATTAGAATACATATTTGTTGAAACAGAAACGGGGATCATCATAAATCAAAAAATATGTAGAAATTTAATAAATATGTCACTTAATAAAAAAACAATCAAAATGTTGAAAACATTTTGAAATAAGAAGTGACTAATGCGAAAACAAAACATAACAAAATAAGAGTATGAATATGCAATGTCACATTGAGTCTTTAAATATTTGAAGAACAGAATATTAACGGAAGTTAAGCATAATGGAAGAGTAAGAAACATTGAAATTTTTCAAAAATACATGATTAATTATTATATATTTCAAATTAAGAGTGATTATATCAAATGGATTATCCTAAAGTGTAGGAAGTGAAAATTATTTGAATTCTCTTTGCTTGAATTCAAAATTAATGGTAAAAGAATTCTTTGATTAATATTAAACAAGTTTTCTTCTTCTTTTTCTTTTTGGTTAGAAAAAACTGATATAGAACTCCAGTCAAATAATTTCGTTTAGAATTTCTACTGGAAACATATTTTTAATGAGCCTTAATTTATACTTTATATATCAAAATTTGAGAACATATTGAATTGGAACAAATAAAAAAAATATAATTATAAATATGAAACATTCTGTATTTGATTTCATTTGTTTGCAAAAATATTTATCAATATTCAATTGATCTTGATGAAGAAATATCTTATTTTTTTTCTATTTGTGAAATATTCTTCATAGAAAAATGTAGTATACTATATTTTTTATACTGAATCAACTAATTGATTTTCTTTTACTTACAATATTGCAATTAAATTATATATTTGCCATAAAACGCTTTATTTAATGGTAATTTTGAAAAAAAACTTTGGACATTGAAATTTAAGATTAAATTCTGTCTTCAGACGAAAAAAGTTCCATTTTTGGTTCCAGAGAAGATTATTTTTATGCCTTTTGAATGAAAGCATGCTTTAAAAAAGAAATAAGATTCTTCTTGTGAAATTCTTACTGTTATCATATATATTTAAAATTGTGATGAATTTAGAAAATTACGTTTCAAAATTGTATGAAAACATGAAATAATGTGATTATTTGTCATAGCTGAAATTAGTGACGTCGTATACCTATCAACCATACCCTAGTCTTAGTATTATAATCACTGTTGTGTATTATATTTGTAAATGTGCCTAATGTTCTATCAAGTAAATGTTCGCCAAAATGAATTTGTACCAATGAAACAAAACTATAAACAAAATGCTACAGCGGATTATAGAAAATGTCGAAATATATTATATTTAATCAGATTAAAATGAGTTTCTTTATCTTTCTTGTTTTGTTAAAGATACATTCACATTTGATTTTGACAAAAAAAAGTAAGATAAAATAAAATATTCTGAATTCTCTAGTATATCATCTACTAAATGAAATATAAAAATTCAGTATTGGCAGCTGCAATTATAACTGTTCTAATAATACAATCAACTGGCTCCAGAAATCAACACATGCAGAAATTTGAGCACTGAAGAAGTAATACTTGTGATATGCATAACCAAATTAAATAATAAACAAAAATTTTCATTAGAGTGGACACTAATATATTGCCAATTATAAATGCAGGGGAATGCAACTACTATTCCTCATCACCTTTCATTTATTTTACACGTAATATTAACATGATAATATTTATGGATTGGATACTATCTGTAAATTTTCATTAGAGTGGACACTAATGTTTATTGCCTGTTATAAATGCTGGGGAATGCAACTACTATCCTCATCAACCTTCATTTATTTCACACGTAATATTAACATGATAATATTTATAGATTGGATACTATCTGTAAATTTTCATTAGAGTGGACACTCATAATATAAATGCGGGAGAATGCGACCACTATTCCTTATTAACATTAATTTATTTTGCATGTAATAACAGTATGTTAATATTCAAAGGTTAGATACTACCTGTAAATTTTCATCTGTAAAATTTCGAAATGACACATCTTCATATTTGTCAGAGTTTATAGGATAGATGTAACCTTTATCAACCGTTTTCTAGCATCCATATAAGTAGATTGAAAGAAGGATCATTTTAATTGAATAGCATAGGATTTGGAAGATCCGAGGACTGAAAATATTAGTAAATTCTGTAATGCATTTTCATACAATTTTAAAGTCACCTGAAAAAAATCATAGCCTAATCAGCAATATAATTTTGAATTTTAGTCATAATAATGAATCATTTTCCCATTTCTTTAAAAAAAAAAATCAGAAAAATATTGGTTCGGGGATCGGATTTGGAAACGAAACTAAGAGGACACACACAGATTTTTTCATTTAACACCATCATATTAACATATCAATGAAACTTATCAACATCCGGCTTTCTTATCCTGGCTGATCCACTTAGATTAATGAAAACACAATGTAATGGATTTGTGAATGGTACAGGAACTCGAAATCTGGGCTGATTCACGAAATACGAGTATTTTAAATTTCATACAACATTCTTATAGCATGAAATAAAACTATAGCTTAGTTGGCAGTATAATTGTTTTGAATTTAAATACAGCTTTCCATAATTTTTTTTTAAAAAAAGGTAAAATAAACAATTAAAGAAAAAATATTTTCATTGAATGGGATTCCAATGATACATAACTTCGCCAGAAACAAAGAACAGCAGGATTCTCAGTTCTACACACAAAAATAATCTAATTTATCCCTCTGGTATTCATATCCGAAATGAATTGTTCTGTTTGAAAAAAAACAAAAAAACAATGTGATTAAAGTGAACGAGTTCTATGGTTGCATGAACTTCAAATCTGGGTAATTTCTTAAACTAATATTATTTTATTTAAAATTCACGATGTTAAATCATCATGAAATTTAAATTTTGAATAGTAAAATAGTAGACAGTATCACAATATATAGTAAAAACAGTTGATAGTATCCCTCGTTGAAAATACAGATTAATGAAACTAAAGAAGATGTAATATAAATGCGTTTAACCCTCGACACAAGGGCTCAACCGATTTCAACACATGAATTTAAAATATCTGTATGCTTAGATTACATGAAAGTGAATGGAAGGAATGCATAGTGTGTGTAAAATAATAAATTATCGTTGCGTTTCTTGATTGCACAATAATTCATTAATTTAGTGAAGATTGTGGTCTGGATGAAATGACTTGAAGACACATGTTGTCTTTTCTGGGGTTTATTGGTAACATCAACAACAAAAGGCACATGAAAACGCCATAGTGTAGAAGGCCTAGAGCACTACACATAAAACTCTCTCGGGAGAGCCGAGATAACACTCCCCCTAATACAGGAGTCCAGTTCGCTTCTGCTAGAAAAAAAAATATACTAAACAACAACAGGACGACCACGTGATACATGATTGGCAGCTAGTTCCGCCCAGGGAGATCACGTGGTTAACTGAATTCTTAACAGTATGAACTAATATTCAATCTCGGGAGATTTGTGAAATACTGTCTTTTTTTAATAAAATTTTAATTTTATTAGATAAAATAATAGAATAATTTCGCTGGCTGAAATTAATTTTTTTACACGACTGAAATTAAAGATATATATACCTATATTAATAATAAAGGGATATGTGTGTGAATGTGTAGACCAGGCCGTTTGACTTTAGGCTTCAAAATTTGGCTCATGCATACCTTGGAAAGTGGTAATGTGCTAATGAAAGTGGTAATTTTTTTTGAAATTTTAACTAGCATTTTAATTAATTAAAAACTAAACGGAATTTTGATATTTTCCGCAATAACTTCAAAAATGCTGCTGCATAAAATTAAATTTTATATCGTTTCAAAATTTAAAAAAAATTAATAATAACAATTTAATAATCTTACAAATATTTGCTAAAATTTAGCAATTTCTAAAAATATTTTTTGTCAGATTCTCAATAATGCATTACATTACTGCTCTGAAATTCAAACCGTTTTCATTGTTTGATGAAACATGTAGTCGTTTGCTTTTCTTCCATTGATGAAAGCTAAAAAAGAAGGATTCTATTTAAGATTTCCATAGATTGCAGGACAAATAAAAAAGTGAAGATCCAATATCGCGAAATTTTTAACACAGATGAACCGAATATTTGCATTTTTAATAGCACTATGATGTTATGGGACTGTCTCCATTAGAAAGTTTCGTATAATGATAAACAGAATTTAACTAAGAAAGTTAAAGTAACACAGCTTTAATGTTAGACAATTTGACAGAATCATGAGTATGGAACTTTAAAAAAAAATGATTTATCTGAAATTAAATATACCAATACTCCTAGCGAGACAGCTGGTCGCCTGAAGTAACTAGTAATAAAATAAAATAAAAAAAAGAGCATTTCATACTGGCATCGGAAATTGAACACCTGACACAAAAATTTAGATTTCTAATCGATAGGCACTTTAACTGAGCCTCTCGAAGGATGAATGGATACTGTAAACATTTCATGGAAACTATGAGAAAGTATGAGATAAAATTCAAAATTAACCGATGAATTATTTTCTGTTTTTTTTTTTTTTTTTTTCAAAGATCTGCTTATGATCAAGTAAGCACCTCAGCTAAGTCATAAAAATGGGGAGGGGGGAACTAGTTACTGAGATTTAGTTTCATAGACAAAGCTTTTGATAATTTTATTTTATTATTAATTTTTTTTATCTATCTAGCAATAATTTTTGTGATCCAAAGACAGCTAATATGGTAATGAAAATTTAGCTGAACTATGGATGGCTCATTAACTTTCCGTCGTTGCAATTATAGGTCAGACTTATGACTCAGCCTCGTAGTCAAATCCATACACAGCTCGCCAATAAGGGCAAATAATGAAATAATGAATGCTTCTGAATGAAGTACTCACTTTTTTACCGTAGAGCAAACACCAAATGAAATTTTGTGACTTCCTACATTTGACAATTTATCGCTTGGAAATAATTATACTACATCGCAGTGCGTACTCTTCGCGCCGCTCGAATTTGGAAACCCTCATCTCTTTTGAGCATGCTCCAGGAAGTGTTCATTTCGTCAAAATAGGGGTGAGAGGAAAGATGAAAGGAGGAGATGTTTACATTTAACAATAAGGTGAATGCGGATTATCCACGGACTTGAAAGGCGTAAAAACTGCAAATAACTTGTAATATATTCGGAAAAAGTACTAATTCACAATAAAATGCTTTAGAGGAATTTTTTATTACTGCGAGGGATATCTGTATTTATAATAAAGCTCAATGTGTGTGTGGGTGTGTTGGCGCTCTACAGGCCAGACCATTCAACCTACAGCTACCAAATTTGTCACGTGTATACCTTGGAGGCCGGGAATGTGCACCTGGGGGTTATTTTTTGGAATTTTTAATTAGAATTTTATTTATTTAAAAATTAAACGAAATGTTGGCGTGTTTCTGCTATAACTTTCGAAAATATTACCGCACAAAAAAGATTTTTACATCAAGTTAAAGATCAAAAATTTTTCTTTTAAATGATACTAATGTTTTAATCTTAAAATTAAATTTCTATTTTTGATGAATTTTTAAATAAATATTTTAACTATGTTTTTCAATAATTTTTTTCGTAAACAATAAAAATTAAAATTAAGCACGTTTCGCATTCATGGGAAAAAAATAGCTGTTTTCTAAGTGTTGCCATCACATTGATTAAAGCTCCAATTAAAAATAAATTAAATCTGTTTAGAAATGAAATCGTCTGTAGGAAATGAAATAAATAAGAATTATTTTTTTTTCTAGAAAATAAATTCAAGAAAAATTATTTTATGATCTTTTACACTCTCTATATTATTAATCCAATAAATCAGTTTTATTTTAAGGAAAGTTTAGTTTAATATGAACAGGATATCCATTCAAATCAGGGCCACACAGCTCATTTGTAAGCCTTTAGTAAGACACAGATCTGCTAAAATGGTCTAAATGGAAAATGATTATATTTTATGTAACATGATTCAATAAATGCTCTAAATAACGAAGTTTTGATTTTACATAAATCTTCTGCTGTGGAAATCACGATTAACAAAATGTTATTGAAACACTAATATTTTAAATAAAAAGAGTTGATTTCCAATCAACTAAATCAATCACTTAAACTGACTGATTTATGAAAGTTTGAATATCACTATTCAATAAAAAAAAAGGATAATTTTAGTTTTTCCATCGATCGCTTCAAAGAAAATACGCCAATCAGCGCGCAGACTTCTCAAGATTAATTGGCTTAAGATTATGAAAATGTTGAGTTTTTCTAAATTTTGAAAGCAAAACCAAAAACTGAATTTTATGCTGAATCTGAGAAATTTTTGTTGAAATATTCTTTGAGATATTACATAAATTACGAAAAATATTTTGTAGTTCACATAAGACTTAAATACTGAGCGATTCTGTTTGCAATACTCATATTCAGTAATAATAATAATAAATAAATAACAATAAAGATGATAAATAAAATAAAACGCTTGGTTTTATTTAAAAATATCTTTATATTAATTGAAATTTCATCATTTCCACTTTAAATTAAAATTGAAGTTTTACCGGAAATGACAACAAATTAGCAAAATATATATAGTAAATTGAACGAAACGATCTAAACAACAGTATAAGTTTGGTATGACTATCAAAATTTGAAGATTAAAAATGTTTTGTTTGAAAATCTATTAAGAGACCAGTTACTTAAAATATTTAATTGAAAATTGTAGTGAGCGGTAATACTGGCGAACCGGCTGGTCGCCAAAGGCGGCTAGTATATAATATAATATACATACACAATATTGTTCAAGCAGTGACCTTTTAATACAAGTATGCAAAAGTAAATATCATAAACTATATAGTCATTTAATTTCGCATTTCTTTCTAAGAAATAACTGCTTTCTCCCCGTCATTTCTCCAATTATTCGTATAGAGTTCTATTGTATATATTTATTTAAATATGGAGTATTCATCGAAGCCTTGGAAAAATTGTTTGGAAATTCATCATCAAAAGAAACCAGAAAAATTGTTTCAAGTATCGTTTATTTTTATTGATTCATTACAGAAGAAAACTTTTTACGCGATACTGAAATGCGCAAAAGATAAATTTCTTCAGTACAAAAATTAACAAAGCATATATTTTTCTTAAGTGCATGTGAAACGGTAAAAATTTCTTCAGAAATTATATGGAAAGTAAATAAATAGCTTCAAGTTCAAGCATCAGAATTGATTTCAAGAAACTTCAATCTTCTTTTAACTAAAAAGAGAGAAAAAAAAATAAGAAACAATGAAAGATAATTTTTAAAACCAATCCTTTCATTGTAATAAACGTTTCTTGAATAGATAATAACAATTTAGAAATGCAATTAATGATAATTTTCATGCTAAAAAAGTTGTCAGAGCTGATTTTCATAAAGAAAATCAAAAATAAATATTATCTAATGTTAAAGCATTAAAAATTGTCGAGTCGCTCTTTTCATTTCATTTTTTCATTTATGCTTAGAGTGGGAAGTGCAGTTCTTCCTGATACTTTATATTTCTCAGTCTTGTAAGGG
>JAPMOR010100769.1:86644-118153 GCA_026543865.1 Argiope aurantia
ACAACTCAACCATTGCAAAAAGTAGTAAACAAAACAGCAGTACGGTTGCTATAAGAGGGATCCGATGGGTTGCAATATTGGCGACAAACAGCTGGTGCACACTAATCTTCACTTAGGCCAAAAAATTATATTTTTAATCAAAACAATTTCATATATTAGGATTTCTTTCCTTTATTTTAATACTTTTAATTCATTTTGATAAAATGTATATAACAGTGGTTTGAAATACTATGAGGAAATTCAAATCAATCCATCAAAACATTCAGTCGCGTTTTTTTGCCAATATTAACTCTAGTAGGATTTTCATTTTCCCTTTTTTTTCGAAGTATCAAATAATAAGGTGAAATTCTTTCTAAAGATTATATTCCATAAATTATTTAAAAACTGAAAGAATCATTAATCTCGGTGAATAAACTTGTCGCCAAAGGTGGCTACTAATAAAATATTAGCCTTGTTTCTTTCGTATAAACAATTTATACTACACTATTATAAAAATTATTCCTTACGCTTCAAGAAATAAAAAGTTGAATTATGTTGTTCATAATTATAGGTTTAAGGGAAAAAAGAAAAAAAAAGTATCCTTACTTTTTTTTTTGTATTTTCAGTTAATATATATAAATAAGATATACTTATTTACAAGCAATAAAAAAAACCTACACGCTATTTTAACGAATCAACACACACACACAGACACACAAAAAAAAAGATTGAGAAAAGTTGCTTATGGTTTATGTAGTGAAAATATAAACCGTTCCATCAAAATGACAAGAAAAAAACATTATGCTACTATAAACGTGTTAAAAAAGAAAAAAAAATGTCGAAAAATAAAATTCTGGGATGGGGTTAATGAGTGTTTCTCTTTCGAAAATAAACGAGAAAAGTTATTTATAGCAATTAAAACGCTGAAGGGAAAATTCATTAATTCTTCTCGCGGGAGAGAATGAGAAAATTGCATATTTAAATTTCTATTTCTTTGCATCTCAACTTGATATGTTTAAAGATAAGTTAAGGAACAAATCTCATAGAAATTGAGACATTATTTGACGAGGAATAATTCCTTTCGGACTTCAGAAAACAACAGAAAATGTAAAGCAATAGGAATTTAAATGCTTTTCTACATTTTGTTATTCAAGTAGATGAAAACAAAAATGAATAAAGAGAATAAAAATGATACAGAAATTTCCATCGATAACTTTCAAGTCAGTTCTTTTTTCCAATCGTGATCAATAAAGGCATGATGTGGGTGTGTTTTATTAGGTTCAAACTGTTCTGATGAAATATATATATTGTCACGTAGAACTATAGTATAGAACTCAATCACACAAGAGGTAGAGCTAAACCAATTTATTAACTGAACTCTGAACTCAGAAACTGACAAATCTTCTGCTTTTATACAAGCAGAGAAATACTCTTCTGCAGACAGTAAGAAATGTCCAGAACACTTGTCTGGTAAACTAAAGAAATGTCCAGTATCTTCTGGAACATGAAATAAAGGAAAACATAAAATCAAGGAATTAAGTATTTACATACACTATTAATCGCATTGTCTCTAGCGGGATTCGAACCCAGGTCTCATGAGACCAGTGATCATTGATCATGAGACCAGTGCCATGACCATTTGGCCATGGAGATTCGACTGTCGTTCTTCAATGCGGCATTGCTCCTTCCTTAGAAGAACAGATTCTCGATGTTATGACATTTCACTGTGTGGCTCTAGCTCTCGATCGAGTCACAGGGTCAGTTCCGGAACCTCCATTATTTTATAAGAATGTTGGTCGTCTTGGTCTTCTGGGTCATGGTATGGCTTCATGCGTAAAACGTGGACAACTTCCTTCGGTTTCCGCCTTCTAGAATTAGGATCGAAATCGGCTACTTCATAAGTGACGTCGGACAACCGCCTCAAAACTTGATAAGGGCCGAAGTACCTCTTGAGAAGCTTCTCAGAAAGCCCTTTTTTACGAACTGGAATAAAAATCCACACTAAATCCCCTGGTTCGTATGCCACTATCCGATGTGTGGAGTCATAATGCCAGCGATCTTTCTGCTGAGCCTCGAGAGTTCGTGCACGAGCTAATTGCCTCGATTCTTCAGCCTTATTGATCAGATGATTAACATAATCGTCTTCTTGGCTGAACTCGTTGGGGCAGAGAGGAAACATCTTATCCAACAGCCTTTCAGCTTCCCGCCCATGTAGTAGGTAGAAGGGCGTAAAACCTGTCGTGTCTTGCTTGAAAGTGTTGTAGGCGAATGTGACGAATGGCAATACCTGGTCCCAGTTCTTCTGTTCGACATCAACATACATAGAAAGCATATCTGCTAGCGTTTTGTTAAATAGCTCTGTTAGGCCCTTTTTTGCGGATGATAGGCTGTAGCGATTCGATGAGTGATATTGCACAGTCTATTAATATCGGACACCAGCTTGGACTGGAATACTTAACCACGGTCTGTAATGATAACTCGTAGATCTCCATGTTTCATGATTATGTCCACTAGTAGGAATTTGGCTATTTGTGTAGCTTCCGCCGTCGGTAAAGCTCTGGTGACTGTGTACCGTGTCAAATAATCGGTGCATACTACAATACATTTGTTACCGTCGTCAGATTTTCGAAATCGTCCTAGAAGGTCGATTCCAATGCGATGGAAAGGAGTAGCAGCTGGTGGAATAGGCACAAGACGACCTGGTGGCTTCTGAGGAATAGATTTTCTCCTTTGACATTCTCTGCAGTGCATCACATATCTTCGAACATTTCTGTTCAAACCTGGCCAATTAAATCGCTTTCTTATTCTGTCATACGTTCTGGTGAATCCTAGATGTCCAGCCGTAGGGTCGTCATGGAGAGATTCTAGAATACTGAGCCGTACATGCTTCGGAATCACTGGTAGGAATTTCCTTCCAGACGGATCAAGATTCTTCCCAGCCTACTTGTTTTCGTACTTTTTTGGTCACTTATTATTTTTGCCAATACCGGATCTTTCATCTGTTCTTCTGAGAGATTAGTGAATAAAGTGGCACCTATGGAATCCCCATACCATGAAGCATCGACTTTTAATGGGTTTCTGGACAGACTATCAGCATCTTTGTGTTTCCTTCCACTTTTGTACACCACTGATACGTCGTATTCTTGGAGTCGCAGCGCCCATCTAGCGAGTCTTCCAGAGGGATCCTTCAGTCCTGTCAGCCAACACAGGGAATGATGGTCGGTGACGATCTTGAAAGCCTTTTCAAAGAGATATGACCGAAACTTAGTTATAGACCATATGGCCGCAAGACATTCTCTTTCAGTTGTGGAATAGTTTTTCTCAGCCTTCGTCAGAGTCCGCGAGGCATAGGCTATTACTTTTTCCTTCCCATCTTGGATTTGGACTAATACTGCGCCGATTCCGTATCCACTCGCGTCGGTGTGAAGTTCCGTTGGTGCAGTTTTGTCATAAAGGCCTAAGACAGGATCGGAGGTAAGATCTTTCTTCAAGGTATTAAAAGTTTCCACCTGTTCAGGTCTCCAACAGAATTTTGTGTCACTCTTCTGTAACAACTGTAGAGGCTCGGCTTTATGGCAAAAGTCCTTGATAAATCGGCGATAGTAAGAGCAAAGTCCCAGAAAGCTTCTGATGTCATGGATATTCCTAGGAACGGGAAAGTCACTCACGGCCTTTATTTTTTCTGGGTCCGGTCGTACGCCATCACTGGATACTAGGTGTCCCAAGATCATTATCTCTTGTGCTTCAAAGCGACATTTTTTTTTTTTGGATTTAGGATAAGGCCGGAGTTCTGTATACACTGAAGGACGATATTCAACCTCTGAAGATGTTCATCGAATGTTTCTGAGAACACCACAATGTCATCTAAATAGAAAAGGCACATTGACCATTTTAAATGTCACAGAAGATTATTCATCATCCTTTCAAAAGTCGCAGGAGCGTTGCATAAGCCAAATGGCATTACTTTAAACTCGTTTAATCCCTCAGGCGTAGTAAAAGCCGTTTTCTCACGATCGGCTTCATCGACTTCTATTTGCTAGTAACCGGAGTAGAGATCCATAGACGAAAAATATTTTGTCCCCTTCAGGCAATCCAAGATGTCGTCAATACGTGGCAATGGATACAAGTCTTTCTTGGTAATTTTGTTGAGTCGGCGATAATCAACACAAAAATGCCAGCTTCCATCTTTTTTCCTGACCAAGACGACTGGAGATGACCATGGAATTTCTGATGGTTGAATGATGTTTTTCTCTAACATTTTGGTTACCTCCTCACTGATAATGCGGCGTTCGGATGGGGACACTCTGTAAGCTCTCTGACTAATTGGTAAGTGGTCGCCTGTATTTATTCGGTGTTTAATATTGAGTAGGTTTCCGTTCTTCAACGTCCTTTCTTGATCGAAAATTTCTGAAAACCTCTGGAGTAGATGAAACATTCTTTCTTTTTGGTCGATCCTCAAATCCGGAGCTATCATCGTGGTATAGTCGATGACACCCGACCTTGCCTTTGAAGTAGTCGTGGAATAAGGCGATCCCTCATCTATGGTATTTACGCAGTCTTCGTGTAAAGGTTCGGCATACCCGATGCACATGCCTTTAGGGATGATCCGAGGTTCTGCTTGTCCGTTGGCAACCCATAGTTTGGCTTTTCCATTAAGGAGCGTTACTATAGTAGACGGAATAGCAACTTCCTTGTTCAAGAAGAGCATCCTATTTCCCTCCACTAATTACGTCGATAGCTCGATTGTTCTTACGCTCTAAGACAGTAATATTTCTGATAGAACGAGAAGGTACTGTATAGTCTTCTATCGTGAATAAACGGCTGGAGTCTGGAGTTTGGGATTCTCGAAGAACGTCTTGAAACAAGAGCTCCGACCGGCCACAATCTATAACAGCTTGAGAAGCGAACAAAAAGTCCCAACCAAGGAAGATATCGTGACTACATTGCGGCAAAACAATAAATTCAAAAGCCTGAGGTCTGCCATTAATTTTGAGACGAAGCGTACATTTTCCCACTGGTCTCACATAGTTTCCATCGGCGACTTTTGAAAGAACATTGTTAGTTGTTGGAAACATAACTTTCTTTAGTATGCGACGATACTTCTCCGAGATAACAGAAAATGAGGCTCCAGAGTCCACAAGGGCAGGTACTGGCTCATTGTCGACGATTACTTCAATATTGTTCCCAGACATCTTTGCGGCAATCGGAGGATTTTTGTCACTAGCGGTCTCACCCCCAAAGAAGGTCGCACCGCTTAGTTTTCTTCATTTCTCCGGCTAGGAGATTGACTGGATCTTCTATATGGCGACGGAGATCTGTAGCTGCGTGTCGGTGATCGTCCTCGTGATGGACTGGGCGAAAACCTCAGACTGCTAATCGGCTGTACTCTTCAGCATAGCGTCCCTCATTCGACGTCTGACGGCCGAAATCTCTCCTATTAGCCCGATATGCCTCAAAAATAGCTTTGCGATCTCGGCAGTATCGAACTACATGGCCAGGGCGGCCACAATGCAAACAGACGGGTCTTCTATCAGGAATGCGCCAGACATCCGTCTTCCTCTGTGGTTGCTGTGCTACGGGCGTAGGTCGTCTGGCAACGTCAGCATAGGAAGGTCGGCGTCTTGGTTTGACCTTTGTCCACTCTGGTGCTGTCTGTGACAAAGGAGCCAAAGCATTTTCTACTTCCTCTCGAACAATGGTTTCAATGCCTTGGTCTTGGAGTTCGGGATCGACTACTGGAGATACGAGGCGCTGGACCTCCTCTAGCACTATTTGACATATTAGTGATGCCAGATCCAGTTTTTCGTCAATTGCAGCCATTGGTACGACATTTGGAAGCCTTTCAAATTTCCTACTCCGGATTCTCTTTTGCTGCATCTCTTCGATCTTTCTACACCATTTAATAAAGTCCTTTGTAGTGGTTATTTCTTTCGTCATTAGTGTCTGGTAAAAATCTTCGGCGACTTCTTTCATCAGATGAGACACTTTCTCTTCTTCTGACATATCTGGTTTGACTTGATGGCATAACCCTAAAACGCTTTGGATGTACGACTGCGTGCTTTTGCCAGATTTTTGGGCTCTACTCTTTAGCTCCTCTTCTGCCTTCTTTACATAGTGCTGTGTTTCTCCAAATGCCTCTTTTAGCATTGATTTGAAAATATCCCAGGAAGTCAATTTCTCTTCATTATTTTCGAACCATTGCTTTGCTGTGCCATCCAGGAAAAAGAACACATTTGCTAGACAAGTCATGTCATCCCATCTGTTGAATTTTGATACTCTGTCATATTCCTTCAGCTATTTGCTTGGGTCTTGTCCCACGTCTCCTTTAAATACAGATGGATTTCTGTATTGTGGCTGTGCAGATGTCAGGATGATAGGTTTAGTTTCCTCTTCTGCAGGCATTTTCTTTGTCTTTCTGGGTGGTGAGAAATAAAGTCCAAATTCTGGTTCAAGGCCTTTAAGGCAATCGCTTCTTCGTAAATTCGTTTCCACGCTGACTGGAATCGTACCCGGCGCCTCCACCAAAGAATGTCACGTAGAACTATAGTATAGAACTCAATCACACAAGAGGTAGAGCTAAACCAATTTATTAACTGAACTCTGAACTCAGAACACAGTAACTAATAAATCTTCTGCTTTTATACAAGCAAAGAAAGTTCCAGAATACTCTTCTGGAGACAGTAAGAAAAGTGCAGAACACTTGTCTGTTAAACTAAAGAATTGCCCAGTATCTTCTGGAACATGAAATAAAGGAAAACATAAAATCAAGGAATAAAGTATTTATATATACTATTAATCACATTGTCTCTAGCGGGATTCGAACCCAGGTCTCTTGATCATGAGACCAGTGCCATGACCATTCGGCCATGGAGACTCGACTGTCTTTCTTCAATGCGGCAATATATCTAATATATTCCCGAATATACGACCTTATGTGGCGAAAAAACAAGCCGGATAACAAAAAAAAAAAAAGCTGGATAAGCCGGAGTTCTATGAACTCATTTCTTCGCCCATCATTACCAGAAGACATTTTATACCGAAACTTACTGTTATAAAACGTATTTTCTCATTTCTTATTGAGTACAAAGCCCTCCATTTATCTCAAGCCACATACAATGAGAAACGCGGCCGCGGTCCGATGAATCATAGAAGCAGTTGCCGGTAACGTACCGCGTTAAAATAGAAGGTTCGGTACTGGTAGTATTTTTTATGTTTATATACAGCACTGCAAGAATTTATTACAGAAAAAGTAAGTTAAAGGATATAGACTGTTCACATTTTAACATGAATTCTGTAAACTTCACTACGATATACTTAAAAAAAACATTAAACATACCCCAAGAACAATTTATGAATCCTGTATGTATAGTGCAATCATAATCGGAATAGAGGCTCGTTGCACACTGACGAAAGAATGTACAACGAGCAGAACGCTGCTCTTTTCCTGTCACAACTTGTATTTTGCACACGACACGCAAGAGGATCGTAGAAGACGCTCGCTCCCAATGCCTTGGCAATGTTGTCAATGCAATGCCTTACCTTCCACAATTAATCACGATAAAGAAAACTAACCGGATAGTCGCGAATCGGATACTCGGGAGTGTACTGTATGTATATAATACTTCTTTTTTATTTTCTAGTATAGAGAAAATGCTGTAATCATCAAAAATTCGAACTTGGGAAATTAACGCAGCTCTGCTTTCTAGACCTCCCTCAGTTCGAAAAATACATCGGCATATGGTTTTTACACGAAATTTGTGGATTTCTAAAATATTTTGAGAGAAATCCATTCAGGGGAAGTTTGTCTGTCCATATGTTCGAATATAAGTTAACACAATAACTACACAACGCTGAGAGCAAGATGGATAACATTCGATGCACCAATTTATCATTACAATATAGACACCAATCATGTTTTGAGCCAAATCTAGCAAGGGGTTGACTATTTTTCGGTC
The DNA here is from genome assembly GCA_026543865.1 of Argiope aurantia. NCBI lineage: Eukaryota > Metazoa > Arthropoda > Arachnida > Araneae > Araneidae > Argiope > Argiope aurantia. The sequence goes on from JAPMOR010100769.1 coordinate 94,579, forward strand.
ATAAACTCAAAGACGCAGCGACTTAAATATTTCAAATTTGTTAAGTAATTTCGTGACTAAAAGTGCAGTTTTATGTCAAAGTTTTGTTTTAATTGGTTAGGAAAAAATATTTGTAACACAAATTCGGTTTTTGTAAACTATTAACCGCATACCAGGAATTAATCACCAAGAAACTCGACAAGGATTACATGATAAATTCAGTAAAAATGTTAAATTCCAGCCAAAGGTTAATATTTGATAACTATTGTACGCCAAGGCAATCCAGGGCTTTCTTTCTGGGACAGCACTTTTATTAGAGAGTATGCGAGAAATCTTTGGGTGAGACAACTCCTGCAGGTTTTAATTTGCAGTCAACAGCCTCAAATGAGCTCTTGTTATTTGATATACTTTTCAGTCATATCTTATAACAAGTTAAAAATTTAAAAAAAAAAAAACATTACATATTAATTATTTAGCAGCCTAAAAAATCAATAATTTCAGCGAAAAATCTGGTCGCCGAACAATAAGTACAATAAAACATTCTAAAACATGGTACCAAGAAAAAAAATTAATCAATTTTTCTCATCTTTTGTTATAAATAAAATTAATGATATCTAAATACTATCACAGTTTTACACTTTTCTGCCAGTTGCTACCAACAAAAACTCTTAGGAACAATATTTGTTTTATCAACATCTTTAATAAGTTTAAAGTTGAAATTTAAAATATCTTTAGCAGAAAAGAAGTAATATTCGCGACTTTCAATTACTTAATCTGAAAATTGATGCCACTTCGTTAAGAAATTTCCCAGGCAAATTAAAGCATAATATGTCATATTTAGGCAGTAAATGAGTAAATTTTGTTAGCCAAAGTTGGAAATTTCTAGTTCCAATTTTGTTTTATAATCTTTACAAACAGCTTTCTGAAACATGCGAAATTTACTTTTAAATTTCATTCAACGATTCTAAATTGCATAATCTTTCAAAGGACGCTTTAAAGTAAACTTAACGCTCGCGATACATATGAGAGTATTCTATTTTGAGACAGAGTAGATATGTTATGTCTAAAATCTAATTCCCGTAAATGGGCAGAAAAGGGAAAACTGGAACAGCTTGTGTTTACAACTTCATTTCACGATAGTGGCAATTTGCCCAAATGCTTTCTATTTGCAAGACTTTATGCTACTTTATAATCTAGGTAAAGAACTTAATGGGCAGTAGAGGCTCTCTAAGATTCCTTTTAATCTGACAAAAGGTGACATTAATGCTCTCAAGTTGAGATAGGTTGCTTCTTAATGTGTCTGATGTTCTCTATTCAGGGTTAATATCTCTCTACCTCGTATATATATGCTTCTAGGTTTTCTTGAAAAATGAACTACCACATTTGGTCTGTGTATTAAAATTTGTTTTCAATTCTTCTTCAAAATAAGACTCTTTCAAAGACAAAAAAAAAAAAAAAAAAAAAAACACTTTCTCTAGCTTAAAAATATTTGTACAATTTAAATATATTAACGAACTTTGCGACATTCCATAATAAAAAATTATTTTAATTAATATTTTTCCTAGCAGTATTGTACGAGTATTTTTACTTTCTCGTACACGATTTATTGTAATAGCCAGAAGACAAAAAATCATATTTTAGAGCACAATGAGTTTGAAAAACACATTTTTGGAAAATGTCTGTTTATTTTTGACAAAGATAACTTAAAAAGGATTTGGGCTAGACGGATGAAATTTTCTATATGCTATTTAGACCAAATGCCTTGATTTCTATCAAATTTTGAGCAAAATCTATTCAGAAAAAATCTGTCTGTTCGGTTATTCGAATATAAGTTAACGCGATAACAATAAAATGAAAAGCGCTAGAAATAACATCTGTATTGTATGCACGTATCAAATATCCAGCCAGAGCCAATTAGAGGTCAAACGCCTCTCTGTACTTTCAGAAGCATGTAAACGAGACAAATTCAGAAACGCAATGGCTTAAATATATCAGATTTGGTATGTGATTTTGTGACTGCAGTTGTAGTTCTGTGTCTAATTTTGGTTCAAATGGTTGAGAAAAAATGAGTATAAAATACAAATTCACCTTTATGTGAGAAAGTTTTTGAAAGACCGTTCCCTCAGATTTAAATATTAAATAGCTAATTCGTGTAAATTTATATTTCAAAAATTCATCCTGACGTGCAATGCCTCAAAAATTATTTAGGTATTTATGAAGAGTATATTTATAATTCACATTCATTCAAGTCTACATAGAATTTTGATTATTAAATTCCTCATAGTTTTTATTCACAAAATAGCGAGGAAATTGTATTATTACAAATTACTAATTCTGAGATTTCAGACATATATTTATTTATTTATTTGAAAAAATCAAATGAAGTTAATAGTGAATTTTCAAAATAAATTTTCATTTTTGATTCATTAATCACCATTAGAGGAAGTGTTCTCCCAAAGCATACTCTTTCTTAACTTATCCCAGAGAATGCCTTGAATGAATTGGTGTAAAACAGTTACGAAATATTAAGCTTTGGCGTGAATTTGGCATTTTTACTGAATCTATCGTGTGACACTTAGCGACTCATTCCTGGCATGCGGTTAATGGCATCAGGCAATCGAATTTAAGTTTTAGATGAGTTTTTCCAAATCGATTAAAACAAAATTACACTTGTAAGTCACAAAATTCCATACCAAATTTGATTTATTTAAGGCGTTGCATTTTTGAATTATCGCACTTGCATGTTTCTAAAAGAACACCTTGTTGGATTCGGATCACAAGTTGATAGGTGTCTACATGACAGATCTGTGTACCGAATTTTATACATAGAGCTCTCTTTGCTTTGTAGTTACCGTGTTAACGCATATTCGGACGGATTCTGCTTAAAATTTGACGGACATCTACAAATTTGGCGTAAAGAGCTTATACAAAATTTCATTCATCTAGTGCAATGCATTTTTGTGCTATCATTATCGCAGGCATTTGTATACAGTCAACCACCCCATTACTGCAGAACTAGTTGTATTAACAATATTCGTAGACGAATAGACAAACAGATATTTTCTAAAAAGGTATTTTTCAAACTCAGGGAGGTATAAAACTTCGAGATTCGTCATAATCTCGAGTTCATATTTTTTTCATGATTACAATACTTTTTTTATATTAATGTATACGAGAAAGTAAAGAGAAAGTGATAAAATGTCTTATATTTCTGTATAATTTATCTGAACGGTTCTTCAATAGAAATATCAACAAATTCATTTTTCATTTCACAAGCCTTCACATCAATGTCTCTTTTTTAAATGCAGCAACTTTATTTTTAAATTTTTACATTTAAAAAAAATATTTGTGTGTATGGTTTATTTCTAAAATGTTTTAAAATTAATCCGAAATTTTTTTGCAAATCATTTTTACAGTCAGGATTGTACTTTTTACAAGCTATTATGAATCTGAAATTTGAATGCGTAGATTTAGTGAGATTTTAGTTAGTTTTTTACAATTTCAACACGAACTTCACTGGCCATGTACATTTTTCCCTGTAAAAGTCATAATGATATAAAGGTTAAATGCACTCAAATAAAAAAAAAGAGGCAAATAAATAAGCAAAGTAATTTGGAACTTCGGGCCGGCTTTCTAAAAAAGCGGTATTAGCAATGGATGATTATTTTCTTAAATTTCGTTAATCTCGATTTGCGAATGCCTATGAAAAAAAAAAGAACCATTTTTGCATAAATATAAATCTTCCAAAAGAAATCGAAATATAATAAAACGATCTATGTAAAGCGATCATCCACATCTGACGGAAATATAATCTTGGAAGTAGTAAAATTCCCAACTCATTGAATTAGCATTATTGTTAAATTTTTATGTGTTAAGTCATTATAGTGATTGGAGCTCTTTGTTCTTTATTGTGGACTAGCATCGCATCATACGACCGGCTGGATTGACAAGAATATTGATTATATATTTTTTTTTTTCAGATGAATAACATCATATATTATAACTTCATGTGACGATTCCGCCAAATTGTTTGACATTATAAAGTTGTTTAGTTGTCTTATTTTAGTTCCATTTCTTGTGTACATGAACCTTTTTAATGCAGGCAGTCTCATAATATTACAACGATTAAAGACGTAAAAATCTGATTCATCTATCTTCTAAATTTCGTGATATTGTAATTTCATTTTTTATTTGCCTTATAAAGTATATAGATATTAAACAGAATCCTTCTTTTTTAGCTTTCAACAATAGAAGAAAATCATATAATTAAATGTTTGATGAAACAATGAAAACGGTTTGAATTCCAGACCAACAATATAATCAACTGTTGGAAATCAGGCAAAATAAATAAAAATAAAAAAAAATTGTCAAAATTCAACAAAAGTTCCGACAGTTATTACTTTGGTATTATTAAATAGACATTTAAAAAAAAAAAAACTTTGCAGAATTTATTTATTTATGTGCGATAATATTTTTGGATGTTATCGCGGTAAAACGCTAAAATTCAGTTAATTTACTAAAGTTAATTCTGCTAATTAATTAAATTCATTTAATTAAATAAATTAATTTCTAAAAAACCCCTCTGAGGTGCGCATTTTTGTCCCCCAAAGTATATATGTTCCAAATTTGATAGCTCTAGGTTAAAGGTCTAACCTTCAGAGCGCCATAACTCATGCACATACATCTTTATTTTTAGTACAGCTAGAGTACTCTTATAATTTTTCTGCAAGTTTAAAAATTCGCTTGCAGATTAAGATAGTTTATAAATTTTTTGCAATTAATTGACGATATCATAAGTCTATGGCCATGGACTTCGTTTGTTTCTTAATATCGAGAATAAACTAAAAAAATAGGAATGCCTCTTTTTCACTTTGTTAAAAATTAACTTTAAATTTAACTTTTTCCAAACTTAAGATGCTGAAATCTACTATTCTGATGATGACTTGCAATGCAAATAAAATGAGAGAAAGATAAGAGTAAACAACTAGTTTTAGGTATTTGAAAGATTCGTCCATAACATAAAATAACAATAAGAAATTACTAATAAAGAGTTTTATTCTTATAATTGGGAAGGAAAAAAAACAACAACTATTTTTAATAATGCCAAATTTCTTGGTACATATTTTTTCTATTTTTAACTAATTTGAACAAAATATTAAAAGCGTATTTTACAATATATTTTCTTTTTGAAGTAAAGCTCAAATTCTTGCATTGTTGCTATTTATATTGAAACCTATTTCCCCCTCCCCCATATACAATTGTGAGAAGATATAAAGATCAACACACTTTTTTATGTTGAGTGGGTTTCAATATAAGGTATGGTTTTAACAATTTTTTTTCACATTTTATTGCATTTAATTCTACATTTATATTTTTTTTGTTTTAGTTATAAAATTTAGATTTAAGTTCAGGATCAAGCAATGATAAATTATTTTAAAATTTGCCTGTTTTTAAACATTGCTGCTCTTTTCTGTGATATAATTGTTTACATAAAAATGCAGCACAGAAAATTAAGGGGATGCAAAGCTTTGTAGAAAGAATATGTGTGAAGTCTTTGAAATAATCTGAGCTATATGTCTATCAAAATTTAAAGTTTATAAATATTTTGTCCAGGAAATAATTGAATTTTTTAGCACCTATTGATTTCTGCAATGCAAGGCGACTTGTAGAATATCCAATTGAATATTTGTTTGAACCTCATACAATTTCTAAATCTCAAAACAGATTCAAACAAAATTTGGCATACATTTCCTTAATACTGAAAGGTTTAATTGCAATATTAAAGGAATACATTTCTATGAGCCTTAAAGAAGTGAAATGAGGAGAGTATTTTAATATTTTTACACTATCTTAAATTTTAAAAAAAAATGAGTCTTTAAGCAATTGCAATGCCATAAATCTGAACAACACATTATTAATATTTCATCAATTTTTTTCAAAGCTAATTTATACACATTTTGTATAATTTCCCTTTTTTGTTGAAACATTAAATCTAATTCACTGTTTAACCACACTTATCACTCATGCCCTTTTATTAATGTTAAATTGCTTTCTTCTGATAGTTTTATTTTTACTTTTATTACATAAAATATAAACAAAAATTTTAATAAGTACATGTAGTAATTTATCCTTAAATACTATACTTTAAAATTGCAGGTTAGCCTAGTTTTGTTTTGTAATTCTAATGCACCCAGTTGAAACATTATTTATCTTTTGTTTCAGCTTTTTAGTTGGTGCTCATAGATTAAGATTTTACTTCACTTAATACATTTATCAGTTTTTATAACATTATTACAGATTTTATCTCACTCACTTTAAAGCTAGTATGGCATTATTTGAATTGGTAAATAATTTCGTCATTCCTTCATACAATAAATAATAAATACAGTCTAACAAAATATATTTAGAAGTTAAAAATTATACATCAGGGGCAAAATAGAACAAAAAGATGCAACTGCATACTTTCCTTTTTTTTAGAAGTCATTTTTAAAGGTTGAAGTTCTCTGAACAACACATTTTAGGACTGGAGGTTTACCACTTAAATACATTTATATCATTCCTAATTTTGATTAATCTTTCATTAGTTTAAGATTAATCTAATTTAAATATAGTATTCTTAAAAGCACACAGCAATAATAGTATCATAAAATTATGGCTAGCAAATTAACAAGATATCATGGATTAAAAGTTTGAGAAGCAATACTGTTAAATGTTAACGTGAAATTTAAAGATGTAAATGAATAAAATGTTAATAAAAAATTTGGACAAGTAAATGAATAAAATGTAAAAAATTTATTATACTTTCCTAGATATTAAAATATATATGTACAATAAGCTATGTTCTTGAAGGGACAGAAGATATAAGAGACAGATGAGTCATAGATAGTAATTCACAAAAAAAAAATGTCCGGAACTTAATTTTTTTTAGGTCTTCAAGCAATTCAAGAGCTTGATAGTTAACACTTAATGAAACATACTGAGCAAAACATGAAACAACATACAATCGTTGGCTTATCTGTAAAATTTGAAGATCAAAATTAATATCTATGAGAGGCAAAATTCCTTTTCTGGAAAGAAGGCATTCAAAAAATTGCTTCAGTTCATCTAGACAGGTTGTAACGATTTCATCAAAGGTGAATGTGGTTTCCTGTGGATTACTGATGTCTTTCCAATTACATACGCGGAGAGATGAGATATCCTCCCTGTTCAAAGACTTTAAATACCAAGAGAGAATGTCGTATGTCAAACTTGTAAGAAAGAGATCTTCAGCATAAACATTTAATTCTCCTCGATCAAATGGCTGTTCATCAGTCTAAATAAATATTTTTAAAATGTCATTTAGTCAAAAAGTCACTTTTATAACTTAGAATAAAAACTTTAAATATGATACTGTTCATATAAATTCAATAACAAAGCATAATTTATGCAATGAAAGAAAAGAACATATATAAAATACTACAGTTCAGAATATTTTAAAAGAATTGTTTTAGGAAAACAAACAGTAACTAGAATGAAATAACATATATTATAATGAATATAAAGGAAAAAGTTTTGTAAATAATCTAAATGTAATTCGCTAGAAATAAGATGTGCTGCACAAATCCTCTACAAGGAATTTTACATTCGTTTTTACTTTGCTATCCAAATAATGCTGATAATGATTAAATTATTTCCATACTTGTTCTATATGAGAGGAAATGATTCTGTTATATATTGACATTCCTTTGAAGTTTATTATTTCTCAAAACTTTACTCCATAAAAAAGATTTATATAAAGTTAATTATCAAAATTGAGTGAATAACATTAATTTTCCATATGAAAATATTTTATGACACTATGCTTTATTTCACATTGCATTGGTGGGATTAAATTAAATCATCATTTACCATAAACAGCTAATGACTATCAATGACAATAAACTGACCATGAAAGAGGACAAATCATATCTATTTAGAATTTATAGAGAAAAAAAAATCAAAAGTGTAAAATGAATATTCATTCATTTGATGCACAAATTTATGTTATCTGGACAGATATATCTAATTTAGTGTTATAAAAAGTTAATAATAAATTTTAAGGATGATTTGATTGAAAATTAATAAACAATTCTTACTGCATTTATCTCAACATATTTATTTACTGGTTAGTAAGTAAATGAACTGACATTAAAAAAATTCTATCTTAATTTTTAACAATTTTGATATTATCTTCAATGTACTACCCCTGCTATATAATCTTACTGTCTTGTACAAACTTTCAAAACATGATTAAAAATTAATAAATGCTTCTAATTGCATATATCTGAGCATAGAAAGTTTGGTTAGTAAGTAAATGAATTAATATTTTTAGAAAATCATATCTGTAATTCTTATATTGCTCTGTACAAATTTTCAAAATTCAAAGCAGTGATTCAAGTCATTTCCTGAAAACTCACTTTCTTAATAAACTTATTACTTCCATAGATTTGCTGTCATAGCATTAAAAGTAATAACTCCAGCTTATTTTAGCATCAATCTGAACAATAAACAGAAATTATATAAGACACAATCAGCTGAATAAGTTAATTGTTTTACAAAGGTCTGAGGTCTCAATTCTGCATTGTTTAATGCAGAATTGGGACCTCAGATGCTGACATCATGAAGTAGCCATAATTTACTTTACCCTGATCTAACCTTTTTCTCTATACACATTCATGCAGAACAGTAATAGCACTTATGTAATAATTTTGCTTAATTGTTTGACTGCCAGAAATCAATCAATATCAACAATCTTTCCCATACTGATATATATATGTGTGTGTGTGTGAAATCTGATTAGTCAGCACCAAGTTCAACATATTAATGTCACACAAGCAAGTACGTATCTTGTTTAATAGCAAACCCTCTCACTATTGCAATCATTAGCACAAATCACAGATAAAAACCTGTGAATTCTCAGCAAACTATGTACACAGTTTGTTATAAAAGAGGCCTAAATTCTTATGTCATGTTGTTAGGGTATATTTATTGTTAGAGCCCACACCATTCCATTCCATCTCATTTCCAAATTTGAAGACGAACCCATGTTAATACGCAGCTGTTTAAGAGCACTTAGCCTTTTTTTTTTTTCTGACATGATGAACACAAAAAGAATCACTTTAGAGATTATAGTAGAAAGAAGAAATGTGTAGGTTCTAATCTTGAGAAAATGGTTGTGGAAAGACATGACACCAATTTGTCTTTGACACATAATTCTAGTATAATATGCTAGTTATTTACCGCACTTTTTTAATTTCGTACAATTATTTTCTGAACCATGAAAGATATTAGCAGATTTTTTATGTGGTAAAAACATTTTGAGCAGCATTAGTTATGTATATATTATAGACAGACCCATAAAAAATGGAAAATATCATACAGTCACATTCAATACCTACCATGCAATCAACAGCTTGAATTCTGCAAGAGAGCATCCAATTTAGCAATACTGCAATACGATGAGATAGAGGACAGATATCTTCAGAAACAAAAATTTGTATCATATATTCTAAAGCAAATGATGGAACAGCAGGCAATATTTTTCTTTCCACTGAAAAATACATTAAACCAAAATGAATGATTTATTATGAAAATATCAAACTATAATAGTTATGCAAGATTCAGAGGACATATTATAAAGAAAATTCTAAGAACGTCAACAAAAATTATTTGATATCAAAAATTGTAATTAATTTTGAATTAAATTAAATCAAAAATTGTAATTTAAGAAAAAAGTTGCATTTGCAAATTGCAAAACTTTTCAAAATAAAATAAATAATCAGTTTATCTAAATGAAACAGCACTTCTATTAATTTTCAGAAAGTTAAAAGTTAATTTTTATTTGATTCCCCATGACAAAATTGATCAATAAGTATTTTTTTTCTATTCTTTAACTACATCATTATAAAAGAGTGCACACCTGTATCTTTAATATAAATGAAACTATTCTTAAGATAAGGAATTATAAATTAAATTAAAAACAGAGTTGTACTAAGAGCTGGAAACAAAGGTGATAAGCCAAATTTTGTCAACACTCACACTATGTTTACAATTTTTTTTTCGTATTTTACAATTAAGGAATGTATGTTTTTTTTAATTGAAAAAAATATAAGTTCTCATTTTGATTGAGAATCCTCACAAATTCCTTTAACTGAGGAGAGGTTAATATATGCTTTTTTCTCCTTTCCAATATAATGCAGTCAATTCATATTCACATGATAAAAATAAAATGACCAGAAGGAATTTGCACATTGAATTTACATTGCACTTATTTTTTATTGCAGCAAAAATAAATAAAATTTTAAAAATAAGCATTGATTGATATAGGTAATAACTTTTTGATTTATGTTCTTTTTGCCAATTTACACTTTGAAATCATTTATTAGTTCTCCAACTTAGTCTAATTTCTTCAAAATGGTTTTCAATTTATGTTGAAACCATTTGTTTCTTTAACATTATTAGATAAATTTAAATTGTATTAGTACATCTATTTTTTTAAGTACTTACATATTTATATAGTTTTACAGAAATTTTTAACATATTAACTTTTATTTCCAAAAGTTAATTATGCATACAAGTATGTTAGACAGCATTATTAAAATTAAGCAAAAAAGATTCACAGTCTGATGTAGATTTAAAATACTCTTTTTGAATTTTCAAAACCCATATTTAACTCAGGATTGTCAAGTAGAAAGTAAGGGAAAAAATGCTTTTTATATGACATTCAGTTTTTCAGTTTTCATATTATTACAAGGAAATACAAAAGAAATGTAAAGAAAGCATAAGATGTTCTGCAGAGACATATCTGGACAAAATGATAACTATGCATTTCTTAGGAATATATGCAGTTATCGTTTTCCAAGTGTTCTTGACGTCATATAAATTAATATTATTTACCTTTATTTCAAGTAATTATATCAAAATAATTTTTTTAATGAAAAAATAATTAAAAAGGATTTATTTTTAAAATTTAATTCTTATCTACAATAATTCACCAAAAAACTGCAATTTAGTATGTGAAACTAAAGAAAGAGAGAACAGCCTTTTGGAAGAATACCAGTATATGTACTAATGGTCCATGGATCAACCAAATAGGAAATAAATTTAAAATTAATATAACTTTGATGGCATATAGAATACGAATTTCATTTGTTATTTGTCCAAAGAAATTCTTGTTTAAAAATAATAGAGAAAATGGAAACCCACAAAGATTATAGTTCGAATAATTATAAATACTTTCAGCAAAGGAAATGCTCTATTTCTGTGCAGTCAAAAATTTAAAATGAAAAATATCTTGCTCCAACCGTTTATAAAAATACTTTTAAAACTACAGAATAATTAAGAATAAATTTTAAGCTGCCTTACGTTGATTCTCTCTTTCTATATATATATAAGTAACCAATCTAAAGTAAGAAATAGTTTGAAAACGAAACTAAAATGAAAACGGAAACAAAACAGATTCGAAATCACAACTAAAAATTATTTCCTATTCAAACTAAAACCAAAAATGGAACAGGAAAAAACTTCATAGTATTTAGAGAGCGCAAATGCAGCTACTTCTAAAACACAGATGAACTGATACAAAAGTATAAAAATCAAATTAATAGGAAAAACAAATAAACCAAATAAAAAATATAACAAAATATAAAAAAGAATCCGACCTGAAGACTTTTTCAAGGGTCACCCTCAGGCAGGGATTCAAAAAAAGGGATTTTTTCTGTTAAGGAAATGCAGACAATTAAGTCTAATAATGATTCCTCGTGGCCCGAAAATCCCCTGAAATTAGGCCCAAGAGATGTACCATTTTTTGTTTTGTATTTTCCTTTCTGTTAAAATCATTATTAGACTTAATTGTCTGCATTTCCTTAACAGAAAGAAATCCCTTTTTTTGAATCCCTGCCTCAGGGTGACACTGGGAAAAAGTCTTCAGGCCGGATTCTTTTTTTATATTTTGTTATATTTTTTATTTGGTTTATTTGTTTTTCCTATTAACTTGATTTTTATAATTTTGTGTATATATATATATATATATATATACAGAAAGAGAGAGAGAGAGAGAGAATAAATTTAAATAAAATATTTTCATTATTAATGTTAAAATACATGTTTAGTTTCTTTCTTATTACTTCTAAATGCTTAAGGACAGAGCACTAAGGGCATTTTTATAATCATCTTTAGTTAATAAGCTAAAACTTGAAGCTGTAAGTGGGTTTTCGAGGTCACAAAGCATCCTTATCATTAACAGCCATACAGCAAAAAGCTAAATGCTAATTTCACACAAACAAAAAGGTGAAACTGCATAAACACATTCACAATTTAGGAAATGCATGTATGCACATTCACAAACATAATTTGGCATAAATGTGTATTTCATTCTATATATACCACTGCTTTTTCTTTTGTGTTTAAATTGCTGAAACTTCAATTTTATGCACACTTATTTTTTGCACACCACATGACCATTATAAAATGTAGTTACATTGATAAAGTATGCCTCACTAGAGGGCATAATAACATAGTGAATCGATAGCAACATACTAATAAAAAGTGTTTTTTTTTTACCTCTTTAAAGTTTTTAATATATTTTGGTAATTTAGGCTTAAAAAGAGATTACATATTTGGTGCAACAGTTTTTCAGAAAAACGCTTCCTTCATAAATAATGGTCATAAAATTTTCTGCATTGAAAGAAAAATATACTCAAGACAGAAATGTCAATGTATAACTAATAAATAAAATTTTGGAAAATTCTTTCTCAACCCAATGAATGATAAAAAAGGGGCAACATCATATATTATAGTTGTTAATTTGGAGCTCACATTTGAAAATTTTGTTCCAGGAAGCTCATTGTTTAGAAAACAAATTTCAATATTATTAATATATATCATTTAAAAAAATGAAAAACCACTAACAGTCTGGATGAGAAATTTCTATGGAACTGATAAATTCAGCAGCCAGTTGCTTTATTTCAGGTTCATCATCAATAATAAGATTGAAGAGTGTTTGCCAAAGCTTTAGTGCAAGTTCATCTAAAGGGAGAAAAAATAAATAAAGAAGGAATTTTTTTAAGTAATTTAAAAAATATAATACAATGCAAAAAGAGAATCTGAAATAATCTTAATAAACAATTTTAAATACTGTTTAATAAAAATATATTTAACAAAATTAGTCATATTCAATAAAACATAAATTTCTATAAGTCATGAATATGAAAAATGTCTACCAAGGCACATTACAATTTTTAATTGTTTGTCTGAAATGAAATAAAAAGAAAAAGAAAGCATAGAATCAAAATAAACAGGGTTTCATGTACGAGAAATGAAATGAAATGCAAATTTCATTTGAGTGATAAGTTTTTTGAGCAACCTAAAAAAAAATTACACATGATTCACTGCTTTTAATTTCAAGTAAAGCATATTATTTAAATTTCTAATGCAGTAGTTATTACTAAAATAATGCAGTAGAATCTTACATAATACCTTTTGAAGGTTGAATGAGAGAAAAAGGAAACTATGAAAACTTAAGGCATTTATTAGATTTAAAAATCATTTCAGACAAATATATAAGAGAAGATTTCAATAAATTTATAATCATTAATAACAATTAAATCTTTTTCTTTATAAATCTGCTTAGTGAACTAAAAAAAAAATATTTCTATAATACAAAACCTGGTTTCACAGTTAATTTTTTCAACAAAAGATAATGTGAGATACTCTCTCTAAGAATTCTCTGCTATGCCATATTTTGATATGCCAAAGGATTTAAAGTTACATGTCTGAATACTCAAGTTGAATAATATGTAAATTTTTATTTAATTTCAAATAAGAAGAAATATAATAGAAAAAGTTTTAAATTCACATTAATATTGAAATTGAATATTTTATTAAATAAATAAATTAGCATAAAGAAAATATTAGATAAGCAATAATTTACAATAAATATAATTTTACCTAACACTTTAAATTCATTTAGAAGAAATCCTTGAGGTATTTTTTTAAAGGCTATTACAACTGCTTTCCTTTTAGAAACACAATTCTCTGGTTGAGCACTTTCTTCCAGCATTTCACACCATTTTCTTAAAATGGGCACACAGCTTGCACAATAGCCAGAATTCACAGTAGTCTGTTAAAAGCAGTTATAAAGGAGTTTGAAATTTTAAAATAATAATGTTTGAAATTTTAAAATGCATAAAAGATTAGTTAAGTTACATTATATTCTATACACATTCAATTAAATATTGTTAAACATCAGTATCTGCATCATTTAACTAATAACATATAAAATGCATTTCCACTTTTTAAAAAGTAATGGGATGCAAAATATTATTGGATAGAAATTCTATTCAGCTACTTTAAAAAAATTGTTAAGTCTTTAGTATCTGCATTCTATAACAAAGAATATACATAGTAAATGTTTACATAAAAAAAAAATTCTCATTTTGGACAAACTACCTTTTACATTCTAACAATTTAAGATTTTCCCTAAATAAAAAAAAATTATCAATATTTTTGTTGAGGCAAATTCTGAAGAATTCCTTTTTTCTTCTACATAATTTAAATCTCTTTTTTCCCTCTCTTTTTTCTGCATGCAACAAATTCATGTAACCTATTAAACATCTCACACAATTTAATTATATATTACTCAAATCAAGACTCTGTCAAATATTAAATCAGTATTAAATAAAATAATTATTATAGATTAAACATATACTATTTAAATTCAAAGAGGAGAAACATTTCATAACATTATGTCTCTTTTGTAATAAAAGATATAAAAAATATACAAACAATTCAAAACATTACAGCTTTGTCTATTGAATTATGATAACTGCCATAAAAATGATTTAATAAATTAAAATTATAACACTTGCATCAAGCTATCCCCAAAGTGAGCATCAACTTCAACTTCAAAAACATACCATAGGTTTTGGTAGATGTTGATATACTTTAACACCAAGACAAGAAGCAAACAGTAATATTAAATTGGATACTTCATCCCTGAAAAAAGAAAGGAAAGATTCATTTATGTAATATTCATTGTTAAAGAGTATGGGAATTGTTCATGAACATGTTTTTATTTTTCCACATTTATAATCAGGCAAAAATTGTCATATTTTAGAAGACTTTTAAGTTGGCTGCAGAATATAACTAGGAACTTGTAAGCACATTCACAGGACTCATTCTAAAGACAGAAAAGTGAGTGGGTATTTCGTGAGAGCAGATCGGCTTTCTTTGAGACTTTTCATGGGAGATGGCAGAGATGATTATTTAATTATTATGCATTTAAAATTACTTTATGTAGAGCCTGAGAGGCATTGTAAGAACTAAAAATCCTTTTTGCTTGGAAATTAAATGTTTGAAAGTAAAGAGAGAGAGAGAATGAACTTTTTATAACAATCAAATTGCAAAAATGATCAGTAAATATGTTTAGAATTAAAGATAAGCTTTATGCATAATAATTTTTCTGGAAGATGGAATTATTTGAACATTAACAAAATTAAAATACATAATTATTTATGGACTAAATCACACAGCAACAAGAAAGTTAACAACATTAAAAAATTTTTAAATAAAGAGAAAAAAAACCTATCAGCAATCATAGGTCAAAATACACTTGGCTTCAAATTTATATAATCTCCTAATTAGATTATATATTCTATGTGGGACAGTTACTGCTGTTTCAATTTCCATGATAGTATAAATACCACCTGAGATGTTAAAGTGCAGTGATACTAAAGATACAAATGATTTCTGCATTTTTAATTATATAATATTTTCACTTAATCACAGATTTAAATATTAAAGATTCAGCAATTCAATGCATACATCAGACACATTATAGTAAGTAAATGAGTTAATCATTGAATTAGCTGAAGAAATCTATCACTTAAAATGTTGCATTTTAGATTTAGATATAAAATTTTAAAAAACTAAAATTATAAGACTTTGGTGAAGTAGAAATTCATCAGAACATAATTAGTTTTTTAAATTAGGAATGAAATTAATTTTATAAATTAGATGGTTGTTTTACAAAAAGAATATAAGAAATTTTTCACCTCTAAATTTTAAAAAAGTGAAAAGTGTTATCCTTTTTAGACAGAAATTCAGAAATTGAAGAATGTTAGTTATATAATCAATTTTTACATTAATAAACTAATATATAAATGATTTAAAACTTGCAACTTCACTTCAGATTAAGAATAATGCAAATAAAAAAAATGTATCATTTGTACTCATAAAACACTATAAAAAATAAAAAGTTGATAAAACATGGACAAAAAACAAATGACTTCTTCATACCTTCGGCAGTTTTGCAGAAGTGCTAAAGCGTACTCCAATTTCTTACAAAAAAAAAAAAAAAAAAGAGTTTTAGCAAACAAATAACAATAATAATACAAAAATATTCAAGATATTACTCCAAATTCTCAATTTTGGGAATAACTCTAAAGAATCTTACAGAACAAGAACATGAGAATATTCTTGGCTCACAAAAGTCCCATTTCAAATCAACAATTGATGGCATTAAACTCAAAAGATAGCAAACCTGAAAACACCAAAGAACATCTTTAACATCAAAATGATATCTTCTGATAATAATATTCTTAAAACATTTATTAAATGCATTCAAATAAAAAGTATTATACAGGTGGTAATCATGAAACTAATTTCCAACAAAAAAGGAATTTGTGTCATTAAAGATATCAGGTATAAAAATGCTTCGAAAACACAAGAAAATTAGTTTCTTTTTATTACAATAATGCAAAAAAATTAAAATGCATCTTGCAGTTTTGAAATATAATGAAAAGAAAAGAAACTTTTGGAAATGTGGTCTTTATAAGTAAGAGAATAAATAGTTGTAATTTTTAAGACCTAACAATTTTATCCCATTTCAAAGTCAGTTTATACTAAATTATAATTATTTACATATTAAGAAAAACAATCTTTTTAGTTGTATAGGAAGTACAAATTACTGGAAACAAAATGTTAGTTTTTGAAGAACGTAATTTTTAATTTTCATTTTATTTTCAAACTTAGGTCAAATAATGATTTTTTTATTAGAATCAAACATAAAATACTAACTTTTCCTGAACAAGACGAATTATTTTCTTCTGTAACTAGCATTTTTACAAGAAAAGCAGAAAAGCCATGGTCATTACAAAGTCTATTTAAAATAAATTGTGTTTTCCTTTTCAAAGTAGAAATAGAAGTAACAATTGTATTAGAAAAGAATATTGGAATGGCAGAAGAACTGAAATCATCTTTATAAGTATCAGTATCCTTCTGGAAAAGGCATACTAAACAGTGCAAAATCATACATCGAACACTTTCATATGGAGTTTCTAGAATTTTTTGGATTAATGTTGGCAAGTTGTTACAAGTAGAATCTATTTCTCTCAGGAAATTGTCTATTTGAGTTTGTTCAATCTGAAGAAGACAAAGAAGAATCACAGTGGCAGATATACACAAATAATGCTCTTTCATACAAATAACATCTGGATCTGATGAAATTGATTGAATTTCTGAAAGCACATCTTTTATCATGTCCAGCAGCAAGTTATAACCTAAAAATAAGAATAAAGATTTCAGAGATCAAATGCAGAAATCATTTTTAAAAATGCCAAAGATAGTTGCTATTAAAATACATTTGTAGCAGTTACATTACTCTTATCTTCTCTTTTGGATACTAGATGGCGATGCCTGATTAGGCCATCCCATATGCCATTCCACAGTGCATTGCAATTGTAATTAGAATGAGATGTGATGCTGAACTGTGAAGCCGCGCACGTGAATGTCTTGTCTTTGTGTTAGTGTATGTTTAAGTGTGTGAATGTGATTATTAAAGAAATGCTTCCAACAACATTCGTCCTCTTGCTTCTTGCACAGAACATAATAATCTACATACTACCACATTGGCACCCAACGTGGGGCCTGACGGAAAAGAATTTGTGAGGAAATGAAAGTGATGTCGTCCCGACGATCACAAGAACATTTTCTCGCCACCACATTGGCGTATCATCCTGACACAGAATAATTTTTCCCATCCTGGGAATGGTTCATCATTGTGTTCCAGTGAAATGATGTAACGAAAGTGAAATTGCAAGAAAATTTTCCCGTCCACAGCAAATTATGAAACATGTCATCCTGACACATGTCATCAGTTTTCTAATCCCGAGAAAGTGTCATCCTGACACATGTGATTATTCTCATCCCGAGAACATGCCACCCTGATGAATATGATTATTCTCATCGCGAGAATGTGTCATCCTGACACGTAATTATTCTCATCCCGAGAATTGTCCATCATTGTGTTCCAGACATCAGTCCTCAAAACTGAATCAGCGTCTGCCATCTTCGCTTCCTTGATGTCCTAAGGAGTATTCCAGAATTCAGTTTTAAATCCTAACTCGTACGGGACGTCGGCCCCTATACTGAGTATAACTTATTATTTGCGCATCTCCATCAAAAAATCTGCATTTAAATCCAGTGAAGAAAGTGTGTTTCTATTTTTCAAATTTACAGAAAAGAAAATTCATCAGTTTTGTTTTGGTGGTTCCTGTCAGTACCTGTTCTCAGACAAGTGTCATAACACTTGTGCATTATTTTTGTTGTTGTTTAACTTCAATAGCATCCAGCATTTGTTTCGTTGAAATACATTCTAGCAACATTCTTTCATGTTTGAATACACCAAAATGCTTTGTCTTCTGTGAAATGTTTTCATACTATTTAAAATTTAATAATTTCTAAGTTACTTCTGTTTTTATAGCCTATTCATCGTTGCTAGTTTACATATTGAAATATCTGTATTGTTTTGTTATTTTATCTCAATCATTGAAAGTGCGTAATAATATATCTTTTAAATATTAAGGTATTCTATATAGAGAATTTCAAGCTGTTGTTGTATTTCTGTATTTTAATTAAGCATGAAGTAATTTATCATACTTGAGGCATTTCTTGGTTCGTAAGTTTGAGAACAGAAACCAAAACTGTCTGTTCTCGTTTTCTGATACCATTTTATGTGCCCTTGAGTGACACCCCAAGTCTCATTAAGTATTCATAAGCTCAGTCGCTCTCAAAGTGATTAATCTAAACAAGTATTGAATATGCTTTCTTCTTTCAGTTGTTTAGTATTATGATAAACTGTTCTGATAGATTTATTATTATTTTTTTCAGAGTAACGATTCAGCATATACTATCTTTTAATTGTATAAAATGTGCAATTTTATTTCTGATTCACAGAATGTTATTTTTATGGTTAAGAATTCTTAAATCTAATTCTTTTTCAGTACTTACGCAAATTTAATAGCAATTATTTGCTATATTTGCTTTTCTTTTATTAACTGTGTATATATACTTGCAGTTAAAATTAACAATTGAAATAATTTGAATTTAATTTCTGTCTTTATGAGTTGCTTCTTCTAAAATATAAAGTTTTTGAACATAAATATTTTTTCCATTGCTGAAAATATATTTATCTCCTAACTGAATATTATAATTATTTTGCATTTTTTTGAAAAAAGGGAGATTTAAATCATTTGTGTTCTACCTACTTTACTGATTTTTTTTTTTTTTTTTGTACATTCAAAAGAGAAGGAAGTGAGTAACTGATCCGTCATATTCAAGTTTTCTTGTTTAACTTCCTGTCTTGTTTCAATAATTAAAAATGGCTTTTCTGTCTAAGGGGAAAATATCCAAAATATCCAAAATCACACCACCTCGCTGGGACGGTATTCGTTGGTGTAGGGGGAGGATGTAGCAGTTGCATTACTCTTAACCAATAGACTTCCAGACAATTCAAATTCTGTCTCCTTGCCGGGACGTCGTCGGAACCAGAGGGGGAGGATGTAGCAGTTGCATTACTCTTATCTTCTCTTTTGAATATTAGATGGCGATGCCTGATTAGGCCATCCCACAGTGCATTGCGATTGTAATTAAATGAGATGTGATGCTAAACTGTGAAGCCGCACGCATGAATGTCTTGTCTTTGTGTTAGTGTATGTTTAAATGTGTGAATGTGATTATTAAAGAAATGTTTCCAACAACATTCGTCCTGTTGCTTCCTGCACAGATCATAATAATCTACATACCACCACAAATTAAAAACAAATGCTTGAATAACAATATTTACAATTTTTTGAAAGAAATTCATTGAAGATTTCTTATACATGGCAGTTCTAAAAACGTATTTACGCAAAATTGAAGGAGTGTGCTCTTTCAAAAAATTATATACATATGAAACTTTTTTTTAAATTTTTTTAGAATTTATATACATTAAGAACTATTCTTTAACAAAGAATCAAGAAGGAAAGTAAAAAATTGAATGCCTTGCGCATTCTTTTGATTTTATATCACATATAATTTATAATTTTTATAAATAATAGTTGCAATGAAATGAAAATTCAAAGCTGTATTGAAACAATCAATATTAAAAAAATGATTTTTTTCTAATTAATTACACTACTTTCTAAATGTATTACTTTATGTTACTCATTGATACACTTATAGGATTAAATTAACTTCAAGTTAATAAAATTAACTAGAAGTATAATTTACAATTAATTGTAAGTATTATTTATTTAGTTTTAAAAAATAAAGTATTTTTAAAAACATGCAGATTTTTGGAACATTCACTGTAGATCAAATTCTTATAATTTTCTTCCACAAAAGATACTCATAATCATGAAAACTAGATCTATAAAAATGTAATCTATAATTTATAAATACAATAAAAATTTACCTAATTTGGAATCTATAGATAAACTAAGTAATATAATCTTCAAGAATGCAACTCTAGTTGTATAACAGGTATTTTCTCTAGAAAGAAAAACATTATAATTATTAGTAAAAAGAAAAAAAAATTATAAAAGTATATATATATATATATATTTAAAAAAATACTAGTACAATACAAAAATTTTTAAGTAAAGGAAACTATAGTAAAAGATTTAAAAGAGGTAAAGGAAAAGGTGGCAATTTTCAAATTATATTTGAGGAATTTCAGAATTATTGTAATCTGGAACAAAATAGTGAAAACATTCACAAAATTAGGAAATACATTTTTGGTCTTAGAAATAATAAAATTAAATGGTTAATAAATAATAAATTTGGGAATTTAAAGTTTAAACATTCATACACTAAATGTATAATTCTTGATCTAATTAAATGTAAGCTTAATATTGGAAAAAACGATTTACTATTTAATAATAAAAATAATGTAAACAAAGAATTCTGTGTGATAAAATTCTTGGATATTAACTTCGAAAAACTAAAATTACCTAAAATTGTACATAATAATAATATATTTTTTCCTTTATCGAATAAAGCAACTGTTTTAATAGCTTTTAGTTATACATCAACTTTAAAGAGAAAAAAAATTTGTAATTATAATTACTATAGCAAAAATTTAGATAAAATAAATAAAACAGATTGTAACTGTAACAAAGAAAGCTTTAAAGATTTTATAGATGTGGATAAAGGTCATATTACAGGTAATTTAAAAATAATTGAATCCAGTTTTTTAAGAGAATTAATGGAAAGAGGAACTAAATTTAGATTAAGAGAAAAAATAAATCAGAATAAAATTTTAATTTCTATTGAAAAAGATTTGGATATTTTTATTGATAAATTATCTAGAATATACCATTGACCTACGGAAGGTTTCGGAGAATAGAAAGTGAGAATTTTAGAGGAAATTAAAATAAAAATGAATACAGATATTAGCAGATATAAAGAATGCGGGATTTATTTTAGCAAAACATTAAAAAAAGAAATAAAAAATTGAAAAGAAAAATTTGTTATTACAATAAAAATAAATGAGCAAATAATTTTTGTTTAATTTGTAAATATTATTGTAAAGCACTATTAATTAATAAATATAACTCTAATGCAACTTATATTTTAAAAAACAAGGGGAAAAAGGAATTAGATAAAAAAAAATGCCAGCTTTTGCAAAAAAACCCAAAATTAAGACTCTCTCTAAATTATCCTTATTTGTTCCCAACAGTTAAAATTCACAAAAAACCATTAAAATTCAGATTCATGACTTGTAGCACTGGCAGTTATAATTACTATATAGGAAAACATTTCTTCAAATACTTAAAAATTATCCTGGACAAAATCAACGATGAAGATAACTTTATAGTTAATAGTAACAAAGAAGTATTGGATTTTCTTAAAGATAACAACATTAATAAACTTAATACTTTTGATTTCAAAAATTTATACACCAATCTATCTCATGAGTACTTTTGTATGTGACGAATATTTAAATGAAGGTGTTATTTCTAAAAATAACTGGCTAGAATTATGTAATTTTAATATTACTGAAAATTACGTTTTTAATGGAATGAATTTTTATAAACAAGTAAAGGGCATTCCAATGGGAACAGCTTTCTCAAGTGCTTTAGCTAATATTTACCTACATTACTATGAGAAAAAAATAATTAAATATAATTTAATAAGCGGGTGGAGGTATATTGATGACGTACTTTTGATAAACTTAGATACCAATATTGTGACTAATTGCTATCCAAAAGATTTAATTTTAACAGAAATAAATAAAAATCTACTTAAGGCTAACCTTTCTGGATTTAAATATCAAAATAGCTAATGATAAAACAATAGTTGGTATCGACGATAAAAGGGATGAATTCAATTTTAAAATAACGAAACTTAGTAATTATAATTTTAATCTAAACTCTAAAATTTTCAAAAATTTAATTTTTTCACAATTTAGCAGGATAAAAAGAGTTTGTAATAACAAAATTTCCTATATTGAAGCAGCAAATAATCTCATTAAAAATTTAATTAATAATGAATTTCCTAGAACCTACTGCAAAATTAATTTTTTAATAAAAAAAGAAATTATTTGGGATTAATCCCTTGCCTAAAATAAAAATAGACTTTCCATTGCATATTAACTAACTCAATAGATGGCGCTGAGATCCTCCAATTATTTTTAACTTGAATGGCATTAACAAAAAGAGTTTAGGGTGCGAGAAATAAGAATGGGACAGCTTATGTAAAAAAAAAAAAAATTGCCTCTTGCTGGTATGTTCTTTCCTTTTTGTTTTCATAATTGGTTATGAGAGTTATTACATGATTATTTTATGTTACTGTATTTTTGCTTATTAGTGGTCGTATTCTTTTAATTTATTGTTTTGTTTCTTTTCTTTAAAAATGGTGTATCTCTAGGGCCTAATTTCACAATGAGTCAATACTGTTTGACAAATTAGTCTGGATTCCCACAGAAAAAATCCCTTATTTTGAATCTCTGCCAGAGGGTGACCCTTGAGAAAGTCTTCAGGCCAGATTCTTATTTATTTGGTTTAATTTTGATACTTTATTTCCTATTAACTTGGTTCTTATTACTAATTGTCTAAATGCATCTGTGTTTAAGTAGTAGCTGCATTTGCTCTCTCTAAATACAATGGCGCTTTTACTGATTCTTTTTTAGTTTGATTCTGAAATAATTTAAATTTTAGATTGTTTCAATAATAGGTTTTAATTACATAATGCTTATATTTTTGGTTACTTTTATATATATATATATATATATATATATATATATATATATATATATATA
>JAPMOR010100769.1:118163-130197 GCA_026543865.1 Argiope aurantia
ATATATATATATATATATATATATATATATATATATATATATATATAAAGAGAGAGAGAGAGAGGGAGAGATATAGTAATGTACTTGAAATTCCTGAATTACAAAAAACTGCAATGCCAAATGTAGGATATGTTTAAATTAAACTTCTCATCAATATAGAGCAATAGAATAACAGAATAATTTGAGCAAGTCAAATTAATATGAAATTTTCTTAAAACATTTTTAAAATAAGAAATCAAACTCAATATAAATATTTATCAATCTTTGTATATGTGTTCATTAAAGACAAGGGAAGTCATTCAGATTTTTAAAAAATAGAAAAAGAACAATTAGTTTTTTGGCATTACATAAATATGATCAAGCTAAAATACATACATAAATATATTAACTCGAATACTTACTTTGAAGCTAATTTATCATGTGAAAGAATCCATGCATGAATATTCTCTTCAATCACCTTCCTCCATTCTATTGGCAAATGGCAGTATTCTCTCAAAAGGTAAAAAACCTGGTTTAAAAGAATTACATTTTATTATCAAAATAAATGTGAAATGTCATATACAAGTAATAAGTTAATTTTCAATAAATTATAATTAAATTAGTCATTTATAAGTACAAACATATTAAATACTTAATCATCAAACAAAATCTAAAAACAAAAACTTTCAGCCTTATTATTGTGTAGAAATGATGAATTTTTATTTGCTTTTAGTATAGGGATAATCAACCAATAGTATAAGGATAAACAAATACATTTGAAATTTAAACATGAATATGGCAATCTTTATATGAATTTGATAATAAAAATATATCTAGGAGAAAAAAGATAACCAATACTAAAACAAAAACATGGAAATAATCAATGAAAAATGTGAGTAGTAGTATTTACATATTATGAAAAATTTCCAAGATATCTTCAATGTGTATATTTTTACCAAAATTTGAGTGAAGCTGAATTTTTTACAGTCAACACTCATTATGGATGGGCATAACAAAAATCTATATTTATTTAACATTGCACATGCATTATTTGATAAACTTGTTTTGTAAAACATTTTTTGTTTAATTATCCTTTTATTATTATTATTATTGTCTTGTAACAATAGTATGAGCCCATAATTTTCCTACTGTACATTCTTATGAAAACTGATTATCTTCTCAAGTTTGGTAAGTCTTTATAGTTTCCTAAAATCATTTCTAATAGTCCCCACAGAGTTTTTTTATGACAATTTTACATAAAAACTAGTGGAGAATGTATAACTAGAAATATACATAAATAGTTTTATACGTTAATTTTTATGTTGATAGCAAAATTAATGCACCATACAGATTTCAAGATTAAAAAAATACATTTTCAGTAAAATGAAATTGTGTTTAATAATATATAGCAAAAACCACAAATCTATGTATATTGTTTTACATCCCAACATCTGAGAAGTAACATTAAAAAAATTATCTTTTAATTAGTATTAAAAAGTATAAACAAATGTACCTGCAGACATATTCCATGAATTTGATTGTGACCCGTAATAACTTGGCCATTATGTGGCAGAGAATCAAACAGAGATTGAAGAGTCGAGACGAAACTTTCTGCTGATATTAAAGGAACTAAAGCTTGGGCAGCTAAAATTCGTACTTTCCAAATAGGGCTGGCAGAGCAAACATTCAAAAATGGTATAAAAGATACAAGACGAGAATCACATTCACCAGGTGCTGGGTATAATCTTCCCAATACAAGAAGAATGGGATACAAAGATGGTACAAGAATAAGACTGGAAACAAACAAAAAACATTTATAAGTAAAAAGAAATATCAAAACTACTATGAAATATAATATTTTATTCTATATTTGACCATATTATTACATATATGAAAATATTTATTAAAATGTGTTATTATGCATGTATTTATTTTTAAGGAAAACACATTATTAAGATATTATTTGTTATCAGGATGCAGCAAATTTGGTTTTGGAAAAACTAAAGTAGAAATAAGAGATACTGCAAAACACATGAACAAAAGCTAGTGCAAACAAAGAAAATCAAATATATATATTAATAAGTAATCTTTTACAAATATGTGATATTGATTCTCTGCTTAATCAGTGTCCTATTAAGAAAGAAAGTTTTACAGATACTTTTAACAAATGCTAGGTCAATTTATCCCAGTCTTAATGACCATTTGGTGACCAAAATAAAAGGAACTGAAGTATAATATTGGTGGTAGCTCCATTAAAATGTGAGATGCAGCAACCATTCTAGAAGTTCTTTAATCTTATAACAAAAACTATAATGAGCTGAGAATCAGTCAGTAACTGGAAGAGTGGTGGACAAGTCCAGAGACATAAATAGTAACATTTGTATACTAATACATATATTCAATTCTTTATGGAAGTGTTTCTTTTTAGGGAATAATGATCTACTCTTTAACATTAATTTGTTGGCCTTTTAAATAATCACTTTTTGGATATCAATTGAATAACCCTCCCCCCCAATGAGCAACATTCCATAGAATTCATTTTTATACTTTCTTTCCCCCCCCCTAATTTTTTTGCACTCTATTTTACATCTTTTATGATTTTTTGCAATATGTATCAACATAATTTATTGTTAATTTCAGGATCTCAAGACTAGTACACAAAAGGGAAGTATACAATAAAAGGAATGATTTTCTAGAATAATAACTTATGCAATGTTATTCAATATTATGATTAAGAAGTAGGAAACCGGGAATCAATTATTCCAATCCCACATCCAATGAAACAACCAAAGCCAAATTGCTGATGTTTCTACTAATGCCATTAAAAAGATTTGAAGAGAAGCAAGAGATAAACTTAATGCAAATATTGCTTCACATAATAAACAACAACATCCATTGATGAATCAGACTGTAACAATACTATACAAATTTTATGTTAAAGAGGGTGCAGCGATAGGAATTCTCTTTAATTGAATTATTTCCAGTTTTAAAAGAAAAAATTGATTTAAAATTTTAAAAAAATTATAGGAAAAAAT
This sequence comes from Argiope aurantia, assembly GCA_026543865.1. NCBI lineage: Eukaryota > Metazoa > Arthropoda > Arachnida > Araneae > Araneidae > Argiope > Argiope aurantia. Next base: position 121,178 of record JAPMOR010100769.1, read on the forward strand.
GAAATGACAAATTTTAACAACATAAATTTACTTTTTATTAAGCCATAATTCTATATTTAGATCGATTACAGTAAAAAAGTTTAAAAAGTTGCTTCTCCCATCTTGACAATTTTGCAGGTTATTCACAATTACTACGCTTGCTAATTCCAGGAATAATCTAGGGTCATTTAACTATTAAATGTAAATATCTTAATGTTACTTTCTAAAGTAAACTCTCCCCCAATTTCAGTGAAACTAACCCTCCTTACAGCATGTGCAAGAGTGCAAAGGGTCTCCATATCTGAAAGTGGACAACAATTTTGATAATTTATCAAATTTGCAAAAACTAATTATACGAAAATACACAACAAAAAAAGTAAATCAAATTCATGACAATAATAAAAAGTAATTATATACAATATCTTGGCAAATATTGAAGGATGAGAATTTAAAAGAAAAAAAACTAATTTCTATATAAATCAATTTTGTTATAATGTAAAAATAATAATAAACACTATTATTTTAAACTAGTTGCTTTTGGTGACCAATTAGTTAGTTTGGGATATTAGTTATATTTAATTTCAATTAAAGCATTTTGGTATAGCTTCATGTCCATGATTTTGTCAAATTGTTAGATATCAAAGGCATGTTACTTTAATTGCCTTACTTAAGTTCTATTTATTGTGTACATAAACCTTTCTAATCGAAATTAATCCCATGGCATTATAGTGCTATTAAAAATACAAATGTATGCTTCACCTATGACACATTGTAAGAATAAAAAATTACAACAATGGATTATACTGTTGATCTGAAATTCAAAGTATCTTCATTGTTTCATGAAATGCTTAAACACATGATTTTCTTCTGTTGTTGAAAGCTAAAGAGGAAGTATTCTGTTTAATATCTTAGTAGTTTACATCTAAGTACTTAGTAGTTTTGAAGGGAAAAAAAATGAATTGACAAAATTGTAAAATTAGAAGATAAGCGAACCAGATATTTATATTTTTAATAGCACCATAATGTTGTGAAATTGTCACTATTAAAAATGATCAAGTACTTGATAAACAGAGCTTACACTAAGACAGTTAAATTAATACAACTTTAATGTCAGACAATTTGACAGAATCATAAAACTGAAGTTATAAAAAATGATTTACTTGAAATCAACAATAACCAATATTCCCAGTGAACCAGCTGGTCACCTGTAATGACTAGAATTAAGTAGAATCCTGTTTCTGTAGCTTTCGAGAATGGTAGAAAATTACACTATTAAATATTTGATGAAATAATGAAAATGCTTGAATTTCAGGATAACAATGTAACCCATTCTTGGAAATTAGGAAGAATAAATAAATAAAACTGGTAAAAATCAGAAAAAATCTTTACTATTAAATGGGTAACATTGAAAAGATAATTGTGTGAATTTTGAGATAACATAAAATTCCTTTTTAGGCAATAATAATTTAAGAAGTTATTGTGAAAAATGCCAAAATCCAGCTTAAAATATTCAATTAATAAAAATTTCAAAATAAATACATGCTTTCAGATGTGCAGTTTCACCCTCCAAGGCATATATTTGTTAAATTTGCTAACTGTAGAGCAAACAATGTAGCCTGAAAAGTTCTGATATACATATATATTGCAATTTCTATTGTATTCATATAAAGTAGAAACAGAAGGCAAAATTTATTTGTGTCAAATTAGGTAGCCATAGGTCAAACAGTTTGATCCGTAGAGTGGCAATACACATGCATGCACACACACATTCATCTTTATTGCTAGTAGAGATACAATAATGTAACAAGAGAATATCAAAATCACTAAAGTGCCAAAGACCCAAAGTCAATATGTTACAATTTTATATGTATAAATTGAATACATATCACCCAAAAGTTGGGTTTGCAAGAATCAAAATTTACAAAAAATAAATAAGTGCATTTTGCATATTATTATAATACAGATAAATGTGTGTGTTGGCATTCTGCAAGCTAAACTATTTGAACTATAATTACAAAGTTTTGCTCATGTATACTTTGGAAGATGGAAATGTGCAAACTCAAAGGGTGTTTTATTATTATTAGTTTAATTACTTAAAATTAAGCTTAATTCTGAAGTTTGATAACTTCTGCAAATATAATTGCACAAAAAATGAATTTTACACCATTTAAAATATAAAGAATTGTCTTTTTAAAGATACCAATGTAATAGTCAGGAGAATTTTTGCAATTTATTTAATTTAATCTTTTTTTTTGTCTGATTTTGAACAATTGATTATATTATTACCCTGAAATTCAAATTGTTTCCAATGTCTCATCGAATATTTAATTAACAGAATTTTCTTCCATTGTTGAAAGCTAAAGAAAAAGGATTATGTTCAATATCTTTGTAGTTTGCAAAACAAAAACTAAAAAGTGAAATTACAATATTGTGAAATTTAAAGTAAAATAGATGGATTGCATATTTACACTAGATATAACGTTATAACTAAATGATTTATTTGAAATTAAATATAACCAATATACCACTAGGGAAATAGCTGGTTGCCTAAGGCAATTAATCTCTACTAAAAATAAAGATGAATGTGTATGTATACTGGCACTCTATATGCCAGGCCCTTTAACCTTGAGTGACAAAAAGTTTTGCATATATACTTTGGAGAGTAAATTTGCATCTTGAAGATATTTTTTTGAATTTTTTATCTATTAAAGAATGCTATGTCATGTCTATTTAAACTCTGTTGTTTTTTACTGTAATATAATTGCATAACAACAAAAGGCTACTCCATCCCACTTGAAGACATTCAGATAAATCTGAATGACTGGAGCACTGCAACAGCATTGGAAACGATAGTTTGTTTTTATGTCATAAATAATGTTTGTATTATAATCTGTAATTAATTTTTGTACTAATTTTGGAATTTATAGAAAAAAATGCTGAAATTTTGTTTAATTTTAATTAATTAAATTCTAGTTGAAAAAGGTTTAAAAATCACTCTGAGGTGCGCATTTTCATCTTCCAAAGTATATTAGGTAAAGTTAGGTTGCTCTAGATAGCGCTATAGAGCGCTAACACACACACACACATACACAAATATATGCAAATACAAACACACATTTATCTTTATTATAAATAAGATTCACTGAAGTGACAAAAGTCATGGAATAGCAATATGCAAATATACAAATAATAGCAGTATCATGTACAAAATGTTTAAATGGTCAGTGCATTGACAGGGCTTTCATTTGTATTCAAGTGATTCATGTAAAAAGGTTTAAGATGTGATTATGGCCACACGATAGTAATTAACAGACTTTGAATGCGACATGATACTTGGAACTGGGCGCATGAAACATTACATTTCGGAAATCGTTAAGAGATTCAACATTTTGAGATCCGCAGTGTCAAAAGTCTGTGGAGAATATTTAATTTCAAACATAACATCCCACCAAGGACAATGCAGTGGCCAACCGCCTGCACTTAATGACCGACACTAGCGACGTGTGCATAGAATTTGCAATCTTAACGAAAGTGTTCGTTACAACAGTGCAGTGAAATTTGCCTTTAATGGGCTATGGCAGCAGAAGACCACCTCGAGTGTTTTCTAACAGAAGGACATTGCCTTCAGCACTCCTCTTGAGTTCAAGACCTAATCGAATGCACCCTAAACAACTGGAAACCGTGGCCTGGTCAAACGAGTTACAATTTAAGTTGGTAAGACCAGAGGGTAGGGTTCGAGTTTAGTGCTGACCACATGAAGTGATGAACCTATGTTGACAATAAGACATTGTGCAAGCTAGTGATGGGACAAGAATGGATTGAGGTGGAATGAATTGAGTCCTCTGGTCCACATGAACCGATCAGTCACTGGAAATCGTTATATTTAGTTACTTGTAGACCACTTGCAGCCATTCATGGACTTCATGTATCCCAACAATGATGGAATTTTTATGGATGACAATAGAATTTCACTTAAGAAAATTCTGAACTTACTGCAAGACATTTAATACAATCTAAGATTAATTTATGTTTATCTCATTAAATATTCTTTAATTTCTTCAAGCAAAACATTTAAATCATTTTAAAAAATTTCAAATAGTTAAAGATTTCAAAGATTTTCATAAAGTTTGCAATGAAAAAAATTTGCAGATTCACAAAAAATTTAAATTTATAAATTATATTTGCAAAACATACCTTTCTCGATTCTGATTCATAATTTCAGTACACTGTTTCAATTCATTATACAAGAAGGCATACATCTCTTTGTAATATGAAAAGAAAGTCCGACTAGTAAGCCTATTCTTTTTCCCAACTTCATCTTGTGGACCACTCACACCAAAGATTCTAGTCATGAGGGCACTGAATAAAAGATGTGATGAATTTCGAACCTAAGGAAGCAAAGATATCAATTGGAAAAAAAAATCATGTCAAAAGAGTTCTAATTTCAATATATAGATTCTTAATAATTTTATACAAGACCATTGAAAACAACGCATTCTGATTTAAACAGGAAAAATCTTATTAGAAACGAACACATTTATTCAAAAATAGTAATTTGATAGTTTATTATGTGAGAAACAAACAATCAGCATCCATTTTCTCTCTCTCTCTCTCTCTCTTTTTTCTTTTTTGCTTAGTTTTCATCAGCTTTATTTGTTTCTTGTTTACAAAAAAATCCTCAATAATACTTGTTTCAATACGTCAGTGTTAAAACACATCTCTATATTGTCTTTAAATCTTACATCTTCATTAGTATCTTTACTGTAGCCCTCTAGTTGCTGAAAATTACTAGCTTCATTTAGTTTTATCCACTAATATGTTGAATAAATTTAAACTAGATCAGACACCTTCTTTTAATAGCTGCTACACTGAAAATTGATCAGACAGTTCCCATCTTTGTCATAGTTTGTTCACAGTCAATTTTATAATGCAGGGGTTTAGCTACTATCCTTACTTTGTATTAATCAATAAAACCACTGTCACATTTTGTTTTGTAGACCTATTTGCACAATTTTAGAATTCTTTAATAATTCTTCTAAGTTCTATATCTCAATTTCAGCTGATGAAGACATCCAGACAATGGACATAAGCAAGTCCATTACATAATTCCTTTGCTTGTATTCAATATGGAATTATGTTCCATATATATGTATACCACATAAAAGAAAAATGATGCAATGGAAGAAACATGAATTTATATGTACTAGCAAAATTTCAGAAACAGGATCAGTTTTTTTAAATTATTTATTCACCATCAAAAATATATTTAGGAGCAATAACCTTCCCTTTTTATGGCAATAATTGCAATTACCTTGCTTTTTGTTTGCACAGTATGTTTGGATATATGATTATTATCTTTTAATACTTTATTGCAAGAACTTCCTGTTCCTTTGTAGTTTTACTGGTGAATTTTAAATCCCTTTTCATAAGAACACCATTGAATAGTTAATTCATCAATTGTTATTTTATCTCCACCACTCAATAACTAAGTAGACTTCAATGATATATATATTCATCTTGAATTAATGAAGTATAGCAATGTTCTTCCTATTTAGTAATACCTAAAGATAATGTGACTTTGTTATAGTTCTGTAATTCTGAATTGATTTCATTCCATCTAAATAGGAGAAGTTGCATACATATACAATACAGCTGGTAACCTGAAGATATTTATAACTTATGCACTTCCATAGAAATTTCTTTAGTTGTTTCAAAACATATTAACTTTAGAAGGGTTTCTCCTATCATTGAATGAGTTAATACAATCATAACATAGGTATTGGCCTTCTGAAAATTCTAGAGATCTTCAGATCCTTTGGTGATGATTTATGATTTACTAAAGTTCCCTGACCCACTTCTAGAGCATTGTAATTTAAAATAAATTAATTTTTACATTTCTACACTTGTTAATTGCTTTTACCTATTACTAACTTTATTCGAACTTTTGCTAAATCTATATTTCTGGAACAATTCTTATATAGATAATACCAAGAATAAGGGTAATTGAGCTCAAATGGAGGGAGGTTTAAAGCGCTTTAAGCATGAAATCAGTCATCAATTTTATAATGCAAGGAAGGGGACTATATATTTTCCTCATAACTTAATGAAACTTATAGCTTAATTTTGCTTGAAGAGAAAACGTTTTGATTTATATATAACAGAGAAATTTAATAATTCACAAACATTGTATGACTTTCATGTTTGACGTGGGGGTGACTTTACAGCATTAGTGTAGAAAGAAATTTAAACAAGTATATATATAAACCATTTTCTTTTAAAGTAATAATTTTCTGAATTGTTTTTGTAGATTATTTCAACTAACAAAAATGAAATATTATCTTTTAAGTTTAAAATTTAAAAAAAAAGGCAACAGTACAGCAATTAGTTATTATTATTATTATTTTTTGCTTTTGTATTAATAATACAAATTTTATAAATTAATGCATTCTAATGACAAAAGAAAAAAAATTTCCTGTTTATTACAATTAGTTATTCAATACCAAAACACTACTAAAGATGATGCATTTTTCTATTGACTATGCTCGCCAGTTATTAAGCCTAAAGTTCAATAATGGCTTGCAATTAAGACAAAAGTTTGCTAATGGCATGTGATTAATGCACAAATAATAATAATGCTTATTTTTTTCAATGTATATTGCATATTTACTGTTGTTTTAATGAAAGGGCTAGACTATCTTTACTGAATCTCACCAAGTGATTAATGACCAAACACGCTATTTAAACACATTTATGAAATATATATATATATATATATATATATATATATATATATATATATATAAATTTGTATATGAAAACTTTATTCATGCAGCATATTCATATTTTAATAAATGAAGGCACTTATTTAATTATATATATTAACACTTAAAATTGTAGCACTGTAGGCCTTGGCCCACATAGGCTGTCGTGCCACTGAGTTTGGATTTTAACAGTTAAAAATGAACAAATATTAATGAGAAAGAATTGAATTGAATCCATATTACCATTACAAGGTTAAATTAGATTTTTTTTCTATTACAGAGCAATATAAACATATAGGTTAAAGCCTATTTTTCAATAAATAATGATAGCACTCACATAGCTGAAATACTTTTTAAAAAGAGGTGAGAGCTTTGAATTAATTAAAAAATTGTATTTGACTTTGATTCCTAAGCTTCATAAATGTCTAATCAATTTAATCAATTGAGATTAAATACAAGTAAATCAGTTTTTAATAAAAATATAATATTTCTGAATTTAAGAGAATTCTTAAATATTTAAAATAATTAAGTTACAGCATTTTATATGAATTATCTGATTATGAAAAGAGCATTATAAATGGAGGGGGGGGGGCACTGGTATAGCTCCATCAATGGTTCAAAAGATTTTATCAGAAAAATCACATAATTTAAAATAAAAACATAGAAAAATATTACAAACAAATACTGAATTCATGATGCTTACTATCCAATAATGAGACTTGAATCCAGTGATTGAAATCATTAAAGCTTCAGACACAAAAGATATGAGAAAATCACTTAAGCATGAATCCCGAAATAAAGCTCGTAAGATGTTGAGAGCATGAACCTGTAAATATAAATAAATTATATATATATATATATATATATATATATATATATATATATTAAGAAATAGGCAAATACTTTAAATAAGAATAGAAATAGGGGAAGGTGGGACACAATTAATTCGAAAAGTATAATACAATTTGAAAGAATTTTTTTTTAAAATCAAAGTAATCTTTTTGCATTTTTTTTTAACTTACAAGAGCTGAAGAATATGAAAGATGACACTTTCAAGATTTCTGTAAGTCCAATATTATTTTGTCTACATTAAATTATGAACCACAGTTTAAGGTGCTATGACATGGAATAAAATACAGATTACTTTAAAGAATACCACTTTGTGAAGAATATCAAATATAGCAATCAAGTGTCATATGCTGTGTTATGCAAGAATAAAATATAGGAAGTTTGAAATAACACAATTTCTTAAACACTATTATTAAATGCATTACACTGAAAAGTACCAATAAATAATGGCAAAATTATATTATTTGTAATTTATTACTATTAAATTTTTACAGTAAATGAACAAAAATTAATTCCTTAAATAAATATTTGAACCTTTTACCACTTCATGACTTTTTTTTTTTTTTTTTTTTTTTTACTTATTCAACAACTAAATCTTTATAAACAAAAATAATGGTTGTAAGGAGGATAAGGATAAGGAGTTATTATTATTACTTATTTAAAAATAAATTTACATCAAATCCAAATATCTAATAATTGATTTTTTTATTCACTAATTATTAAATTATTTAAAATAAATGAAAAAAGCAAAATTTATATAGAAGAGCATCACTGCAAAATACATGGTTATGAGCTACATTATTATTACAGGTGTAATGTATGAGTCATTACTGTGTAGTACAAAGAGGGAAGAGGAAAAAATGATAATAAAAGTAAAATTTTTACCATTTCATCTATATTTCCATCATCTTTCTGACTCGATGCCATTTTAAGAAATGAAGATATAGTATTTTTGAAAAATGTTGAACTTGATATACTAGGTTCAGAAGCCAAAATTGCCTATAATAGAAAAATGGCAGTAAAAAATATGATCTAAAATTAAGACTTGATATATTCATTATCTTACAGAAGATGATGTAAATACCTTTGTCTCTAATAACACATAAAAAAAAATTGCATCTAACTATTTAAAATTCTGTCAAATTACTGCATCCTTTTCTTTAATTATAAGATAGAAAACATGTTATAAACTGCTGTGAAGAATGCCAAATGACAAAGTATTGAAGCAGTGCATAATAGTCAAAATAACAAAACTAAGTAATGTTAAATACAATCAAAAATACTTGCAGAGAAAAAAACTCAAACAATTAGTACATAGGATAAACATATCAAAGGTTTATTCATAGGACGGAGAAGAATATTAAGAATAACAACCATTTGTTTCACTTTTTTTATAAAATATAATAAGCAAATAAGGTCAGCCAAGGAAAT